>JARJLU010000954.1:0-40562 GCA_030272975.1 Sparidentex hasta
ATGATTTGGTGTGTTTCAGGCTGAAGCCTAGTTTCTTGTACAGGGCCACAGCAGCTTGCTGATTGCAGTTGGTCTGCAGCACCACTGCAGAAAAGCCTTGTTCCTTACAGAAGTCAATCACAGTTCGAGTCAGCCTGACGCCAAGGCCCATTCGTCTGCATGTCGGTGCAATGATCAACCTGAACAGTTCCCCGTATCTTTCGTCACCACTTTGTTTGCCCACCACGGCCACCATACCCACGATCTGGGCAATCCCTTCAACCTCAGCCTCTGCCACCCAGTAACAGTCATCTGGTCTGCTCAGATAGTTCCCAGGGATGTCCTGCATGTCCGTTCTGAGTGTATTTCTGACATAGCGTGAATATATCTCATGACAGCAGCAGTAGATAAGGCCCAACCAGGCTCCTGGTAACACCACTGCCCCCAAAACAGAGCCAAGGAGGTAGCCAGCAACACACAGAGCCAGAGTGATGGTGATGTACAGAGGGCTTGATATGGCGTTGTTATAACATGGTTGGATGTGTTCAAGGGTGCCGGCACTGAACAGGGATAACACTGCATCCTTGTCTGAGGGACGGTAGCGGCGGATCAACAGCTGCATGACTGGAGGGAACCAGAGGAAAATAACATAAAGGATTAACATGTGAAAATTATGGTATGCTAAGCTCTTGAGTGATGCAAGTAATGAATATTTTCATGACTGAGACATCTACTGATTTTTTCTCAAAAATAGAAAATTTCCTTGAAAGATAATTGTCTTTTAATTTACTGGTGGATTTATCAACTAATTTCCATGTCTAAAATGTTTGCCATGAGATTCACATTACTGTCATTATTGTTAGACTTCTTAAGAAGGGAGTTGACCTAATGACATGGTTGTTACTAAGTAGATTACATGGTGTAATGCATTCTGATGTAGAAGTAAAAGCTACTTCCACTGTCTTTGCTGTTCAGAGATCCAGTGAAGATAGTCCTCACCCTAAACTAACCTGTGATTTCTAGCTTGACGTTTGAAGAATAGCTTTGCTAAAGCAGCAGACATGTTATCTATTTAAACAGGAACCTGTTTCTCTTTAAATCTGACCATAGTTTGACTATGAGCTTCCAGACTCTTTTACCAATGACTGCTGATTTTAAATATTGCTAACTGTTGCTCTGGACATTTTTGTCTCGTCTTTGACAATAAAATAATTAAACTCATTGAAAAACACACTTATAAGAAGTTTAACAGTTTAACAACATGTGTAAAGTACAGATTTTAACTGAAAAGTCTCTTACGTCAATCAGGCAGAATGTGTAGCTGGTCTTTGTTGAGCAGAGGTACGATCCAACTGGCAGCAGCTCAAATTACCGTTGAGTGGAAAGTAAAAAAAATATTTATGTCGGGTCAAAGTACAGCTATGAAAAGATAACAGCACTTGCACAGGACACCTGCAGCCTTTATATGTTGAACTGGGTAGTTTTGTTTATAAAATCTCCCATTCGGTGGAAATCCCAAACATTGTTTATCTGTGAAACTGGATGCAGTTTAGTGTTGAACTCTGACTCACTCAGTGGCCACGTTATCTTGTTATCTACACTTGAATCTCTGAGAGATGTGTAACTGACGTACAGAGATAATCAAGAGCCTCAGACCAAAATCACACAGGTTTAAGTGCAAAAGTAACAAAGTCAAATAACTTTTGCACAGTGGTGTCAACAGGTGGGGGCCATGAGGGGCCCCTTTATCATACATGCACCCCCTCCTGATTATCCCAGGATGTTATATTAAATCTGGACACAGCCTTGGAGGTGGAGAACATTCATTCCTATGAAAGAGAGTTCCGGTTTAGTGCACGGCTATCTGCTAATGTGAGGGAATCACAGATCTCCGCCTCTTAACCTGTTCAGACAAACAGACAAACAGACAAAGCTTACAAATAAAAGCTTAACAGATATGTAATATTTTGACAGATAGAGTGATAGGATTCACAATAAATGGAAATGATAATTTTTTCAATATCCAATATTTATTTCAGTAAAATCATGATGATGTGCATTTTGTTGTATGTCAGCACCAACGAATCATGTTATCTTAGAGCTGGAGAACAAGACTTGTAGGCAAGGGCATCTCTGCATCCCTACAGCACATTCTACCTTCATCAAAAATTACAGCTTCTAGTGATTTGAATAATGCCATATTAGGCCGTATTGCAATTTTGATTACATTTGGATTAACTGTGCAATTATAAGTTGAGTAAAGCATGATTGATTCATGAGCTTGAATCAATGATAAAGAGTAACATAACAGGAGTGTCACAGTAGCTGATCAGGATTATTACAGGACTATAGTTTTTTCTTCATTATTAAAACTGTGATCCTTGCCAGCATTAACATCCAAGAGGGAACTGGTGCATTCGTGTGATTTAGGACCAGGCTGAAGCCCAGTTTCTTGTACAGGGCCACAGCAGCTTGCTGAGTGGAGCTGGTCTCCAGCACCACTGCAGAAAAGCCTCGTTCCTTACAGAAGTCAATCACAGTCTGAGTCAGCCTGACACCAAGGCCCATTCGTCTGCATGTTGGTGCGATGATCATCCTGAACAGTTCCCCGTATCGTTCGTCACCACTTTGTTTGCCCACCACGGCCACCATACCCACGATCTGAGCAATCCCTTCAACCTCAGCCTCTGCCACCCAGTAACAGTCATCTGGTCTGCTCAGATAGTTCCCAGGGATGTCCTGCATGTCCGTCTTGAGTTTATTTCTGACGTAGCCTGAATATACCTCATGACAGCAGCAGTAGATAAGGCCCAACCAGGCTCCTGGTAACACCACTGCCCCCAACACAGAGCCGAGGAGGTAGCCAGCAACACACAGAGCCAGAGTGATGGCGATGTACAGAGGGCTGGATATGGCGTTTTTAAAACATGGTTGGATGTGTTCCTGGATGCCGACGCTGAACAGGGATCGCACCGTGTCCTTGTCTGAGGGACGGTAGCGGCGGATCACCAGCTGCATGACTGAAGCGAACTAGAGGAAAAAAAATTAAGCATTAACATATAAAACCTATGGTGCATTAAGCTCTTAAGTGATGCAAGGAATGATTATTTTCATTATTAATTCGTCTCCTGATTATTTTTTCGAAGTGGAAAACTGTGAGATATACTCGTCACAGTGTCCAAAAGGTTGAGGTGTCTTCAAATTCCTACAGATAAAAGATTGTTATTTTACCATGTGACAAACAATCCTCAGAACTGAGAATTTGAACTCATGGATGTATGGTACTTTTGCATGAATGACAGTTGTCTATCAATTGACTAAAACTTTGAATGTGAGATTCACATTACTGTCAAATGTGTCATTTGTGTTTTCACTGTTTAAGATGGTAGTTTACCAAATAACATGACAAAAACATAGCATTAGTAATTGTGTTTAATTGACTATCATTATTTAAAATTTTGGGAAGGGCTAAATAAAAATGAGTGCGCTGCATGCATCCCTGCAATTAATAAAGATTTATCCATTTTATATGTCCACAAGTAAATGATGGAAAATCAATTTGTTGCTCTCAATGTCGATACTGTAACATCACAAAGAAATCAAAACAAAGGAAACACTGACATTAAAGCGTCAAATATATAATTCAATAACCTTCAAGTATATTGTGATAGTAATGCTACATACGAAAATGTTTAATTGATCAATCATTTGTTAAAGATTAAATACCTAAGAAATCTTGAATCACTAGTCAATACTTGAGTTTTCAACAATACAATAACAATCTTAGGAAACATCATGGTTTCACAATATTACACATTTATTATTATCATCATTATTATTCTTATCAAAGACCCTTAAAGGACTGAAAACAGAAGGCTTTTTTAGGTTGAACAAATTCATCATTATAATATTACAAAGTAAGTTGTCCTGGCACACATGAAATACATACTTTACTTTTATTAACACATACACAGAAGAGTCCAAATGCACACACTATTACACAATTGTATTCTATTAGTTCTCTGACACTGTTCTAAATGTACAGTGTTTGTTTATTTAGGTATATCACAGTTTAAAAGTTTGGAATCACCTGCTACATTGATGTTTTTCTTCCTTCCTTCAATAACGGCTATTTGTACGTCATGTGTAGCGTATTTCGGACACCCAACGTATTATTTACATTTTAATTAGTTAACGGTTTGGGCAGATCATGATGATAGTCCAACGATTAAAACCTCTATTTAGCAGTGGAGCAACAGTGCTGTAAAACAGGGGACAATACTACGCTATCATTATCTCCCAAATAGCCTTCAGTTCTGTTTTTCCGGTCCAGAAAAGCACAAGTGACCCTAGAAAAGATCATCGAACCACATTAGTACAATGGGCCAGGCTGTTTATGCCAGACAGAATCTGTTTTTCTCTGTCTTCTGCTGACCACTCAGTCGTTAAATTGAATAGATTCAAATTAGGAAAGGCCATAGAGTTTTTAGATGTTATTCAGCTGAGGTGGAACAGTGGACAGTTAAATGACTTAAATATTAATCAATTACAAGTACTGGTACTGATTAATGGGTAGGGTGAGGGTAGACTGATTATCAGTCCTGGTTGACTATAGGAGCCAATATTCAACATTTTCCACTTACTGGTATTGGGGGAGGGGGGAATGCAACACCCTTCACTCAATGTCACAATATCTGATTGGTAATATGTCACAATGAATAGCCCATACACACTGAATAATCTGACTCTGCAAAGTAACTATAAACTAAATTAATCAAATAAATGAGGTGGAGAGGAAGCAACTGAGTAGCGGAAAATGGAAATACTCAAATAAGGTACCTCAAAATTGTACTGAAGAACAGAACTTGAGGAACCAGTGAATTGTTTACTTCATCCCTCACTGTTCTAAATAATAACACTGAGATTTTCATTTTCACAGCAAATAAATGTCCCAAATATCAGTTTTCAGTCTTCTTAAATTTTAATAAACTGTATCTGCCTCGAAGAAGCTGTTGATTACTATATTTTTACAATCGATGTTTAATGCATTATCGATAGCAGGTGTTCAATCCAAGGTGTTTCTTTTCATCTGCATATCTTAAGTTTAAATGACTCACATCTCCTGCTCTGTTCTGCTACAGTCATACCTCAACCTGCTGTTTTCTGTCAGCATTTTCTTTCAACCAGTTGTGATCGAACAACCTTGTGGATAACAAAAATGCACATGAAAGGTTTAGATGTTATTTGAAATTGTACTCAGTACTCAGTTATGACTGAAGCAATTTAGTGGATCACATGGTGTAAAGTATAGGTAAGTACAAGTCATGTTACTGACTTATGAGAAACACTCATGAAAGTTACACTGTCATTGTGCACTTGCCACTTAAACAGAAACTCGTGTTCTCTTAAAATCTGATCATATTTTGATGATGAGCTTCCAGATTCGTTTCCTGAAGACTGGTGATTTTTTTTCTCATTGTTATGTAACTGTTGCTCTGAGGTGTCTCTGTCTCTTTCTGCCCTTGCAGTTGTCAGTCGGATTCAGCCACTGTACAGCGTTTTTGTTCTCACATGTACAAAATGGCATGCAGTTATTTTGTAAAGGAGGATTTTGTAAACCCTAAAGCATGAAAAGAAGTCCTCTGCGCCAGCTGAATAAAGTGTAGCCGGCTGCTCACAGGATTCCACAAGTCAAATGACCGCATGATAACAGGCGGGTAGTAACGAAGCTAAACTCATGAGGCATTTTAAATTAAAGCTAGCTGCAGATAACTAACGTTAGCGCTGACCGGACGTTAGTAAACCTTGAGCTAACGTTAGCTAACCGGCTAAACTTCAGTAAGCTGACATTACAGGCCTGAAGTTAACTGGTCAACTCGCGTAACTAGCCTCAACACACCTATAAGCCGTTTAACGATTAAACAATGACTTTTTATAAAAACAAAACACATTGCATAAAACAGTGACCGGTGTCTTACATCACTCAGGTGAAGTTGTGAAGCTTCTCGGGCGGAGTTCACGGTCCGACTGGCAGCGGCTCAAATCCAAGTTGTGTGGAATGTCATAAAATAGTTACGTCGGGTTGAAGTACAGCCACGCAACGATTGAAAAACACTTGCACAGGAAACCTGCAGCCTTTGTACGTTGAGCTGGGTCGTTGTCTTGTACTTAAACTGTCCCGGTCAGCAGAATCGCGTATCCGTGAAACCAGGATGCAGTTTAGTTGTGATTGACCATTGACTCTCTCAGAGGCCACGTTATCTTTTAATCTACACTTGAATCACTGACAGATGTGACACTGATTTACAGAGGTATTCAACAGCCTCAGACCAGAAAAACCACACAGGTTTAAGTGCAAACGTAACAATATCAGCTTCTTTTTTGCACAGTGGTGTCAACAGGTGGGGGCCATGAGGGGCCCCTTTATCATACTGTACCTGCCACCACTCCGGAGTCCCGGGATGTTGTGTTAAATCTGGACACAGCCTTGGAGGTGGAAACCCACTGATGCCAATGAAAGCTGCTCAGTTATGACTTTCAGTTACTTTTCACATCACTGGCTGTCAATAATTGGGTGGTTCAAATCCGTAAACGTGCATCATGTATTCCAACATGATCACACATCTTGTAGGTCAAATCTAGTAATTAGTAACTTTTTAAAGACTTTAGTTGCTTTCCACCCTTTCTTCTGGTACACTAGACTTAAACATCATTCCCACACACATAAATTAAGTAGCTCCGCCACAATAAATGCCCAGTAATGAGGAAATAAATGCTGCTGTGAAACCACGAAGATTAATTTTAGAGATCAAGGTTAAGGTGACCACTGATACAACCTTTGATATTAAGCATTCAAGCTTATTTTTTGCATTTTTCCACAGTCCTCTGATATTTTAATGACAGCAAAAATAAAATAATTAATATAGATGATAAAAAAGTCCACAAAATTGTGATTTTTAAATGACTATTTTATCTTACAGTAAAAAAACAAAACAAGAACAACTACTGTGATTTCATCTACAGAAAGTTGCATGTCAATGGCTGCCAGGTAGCTACTGTGAATTTCACGATGAGTTTCTTTCTTTCGCAGAAATTCTCACTTCCTCACTGACTAGAAACTGTTTTTAAGAGCAGACATTTAGGGAAGTATGCTTGTTTCCAGATGTATTCAAAGACAGGTGCGATTATTGATCATTTTGTATTTCCAATATAGAGACTTTATGAAAAGACTGAAAGACTGAAACTATACTCCCGCATGTTCAGTTTTTGACAGACAGGATGTAAATATACACAAAATGCTAAGCTTGGCAGAAATTTTAAAACCAAAGCTGGCAACAAACCTATGTAAAATACTGCATATCTGATTACATAACTTCAAAAATAAAAGCTTAGACAAGTAAATGGGAAAAAAAAAAAAACATAAAGAAAATCCATCTTTGTATTAAACTATGTGCTTGTATAGTCATATATTGATTAAGAACAAACATACAAACAAGGAAATACTCCTTCACTCTTTTTTGGCCACACTTGTTATGATACTGAGTTTGTTGTCAGTCGAATTGCTCGTCTGTGATCCGTGATTTTCTTCTCCACATGCGAGACCCCGTTTCCAGATCTTTAGATATGCAGCCTTGATCTTTTGTATTTTGAACGCGTAGATGATTGGGTTGACGGCTGAGTTAGCGTGAGAAAGCAGGATTCCAACATAGAAAGCTAATACTGGTACATCGATCTGACCAAAGTAAGCGATGCAGTTCATTGTGTGCAGAGGGAGCCACGACAGGGCAAACAGAGCCAAGACCAGAGACAGAGATCCTGCCAGCTGTTTCTCTTTCCTTAGGTAGCTCCGACAGTGTTTCTGGACCCCGTTGCCTGGTTTCTCACGGAGGTTTCTTAGAATTGTGCAGAAAATGTAGACATACAAAACAGTCATCACCAACAGAGGGATGAGGTGGCAGAGCAGAAAACTGAAGTAAACCAGGTATGACATTGGAATCACTGCTATAAACTGGCAGACACGAGTAGAGTTGGCCGACTCAGACAAGGTGTCATGGTTGTACCATCCAAGCGTGGGAGCAAAACTCAGAGGTACTGCAACAAGCCAGCATGCTGCTACTGCAAGCCAGGAGTGTCTCCGTGTTACAGTCCTTTTGTACCTGAAAAGAAAAAAAAGCAGTAATAATCATATCATCAATTAATGATGTATTTTTGGAACTATACATTTTACAATTACGTATGTAACTTCAGCTGAAGATAACACTGCACACTGAGACAATCAGGAAGCATCAGTACATCTGAGTTGGCTTACCTGAGAGGGATATACACCCGGAGGAATCGGTCCACTGCAATGGCCATGAGAGACAAAACTGAGACCAGGGTCAACAGGATGATCACACAGCTGATGAAGAGACAGCCGTGGAACGAAGTCTTCACTCGTCCGTCAACAAGCACAGCCAATGGGATGGCCAAGCAGCCAACCATGAAGTCAGCCATAGCCAGAGAGACAATGAGGCAGAAGGTAGGCTGCTTAATGCTTTTACTGCGCCACAGCGCAACAATAACCAGCAGGTTACCAAGGCAGCAGCAAACAGCGATAAGCACCTCCAACACTGTGTAGATCACCTCTCCCACAGCCATTGAGCTGCTTCTCCAGGTTATGTTTGATGGTCAATGGTATGACGAGACCGAATGTGAGCCTGAGCCTGAATTTGCTGTGCTCTTGTGACACTTTTGAGGAAGTCTTTCAGCAGTTTTTTTTTTTTGGTTTAATAACACATATGCGTGGTATAGCATATGTGGAGCCAAAGGTACTCTCAGTGGTTTATTTAGTCACTATAAAAGCGAGCCATGGGGCCTAAGGAAAGGAAGCCACTAAGCCACATCCTTAGCTCGCTATGCCTCCGAACAGAACCGCTTCTGCTGAAAGTACCTAGATTCGTGCAGCTGATGTTGTGTTTATGCAGATGAGGTGGCGCACTGCAAATTCTTGTATACATTTTGACATGAAACTGAATTTCCGCTTAGATACTCTAGGCTTCCTCTTATTTTCACTGAGTACAAGTACTGTTTTACACAGAGTAAAATAGAAAGACCAAGTTCGTCTATAATAAATTGGTACTTCCTTTTTTAAGGGCTTCATAATAATGAATTATACCAATGCTTTGTAGATTAATCAAAAGAAACAATGACTGTTATGAACAATGTCTGGTTTCAAGATTGCGAAAAAAAAGATCTTCTTGTTTATCTTCCTCAAGAACTTCCTCAAGCACAACACTTCACAAATGGACCGTTTGACGACTCGTCCTCTTGAAAAAGGTTTGACAGCGTCTGGACCTAAAGCAATGTATTAATGATTTATGCGGTGGCTCTAACAGCTCGAGGCACCGCAGCTTGCCGCAGACTCAGACAACAAAACCAAATACGGAAATGGCCTGCAAATACACAAACAAGCCAAGTGAAATCTGGGTCAGCATCCGTTTATCTAGTTATTTAGTTGAATCTGGAAATAGGTTAAACTCTTTATGACACAAAAGGTTTGTCAGGCCGTTTTGAAATAGAAAATGTTGAAGTGAGAAAATTACTGCTGCTTAGAGACAATAAACTGGTTTCAACTGTGATGATAGATCAATTGTAGCCTGTTATGGTAAATGCACCACATTACTACACTTGTATTTAATACTCTTAACTTTAAGAGTCTTCTGCTCAATCTCAAAGCAGGCGTATCTGTTTCTGTTGTGTTTGCTCAGTCTGTGAAAATATGCAGCGGTACAAAACCCCTTGATTAAACAGGGAGTCATGGTTTGGATTTTTTCGGTTTTGTGATTTCGGGTTCATTTCATCCTGCCTCTCCCTGTGAGTCATGTTCTACTTTCCTCTTCCTGTGCATTGAAGCCTGTGTTTTCCCATCAGTCTTTGTCAGTTCATCTGTTTGTGTCCTCACGTCAATCCTGCGTCTCCTGCGTCCTCTGTCCGGCCGCCTGTGCTCCCACTGCTTCCTTGATCTGTACTTTGTTTCAGCAGCTCAGTCACCTGCTGTATGTCTCTGAAATGAAACAACAAGTAGCATGTTGTAACATGGTGTTTGAGTCTTACAGAAAATTATATAATGCAGTTCCTCTGCTATCTTAGAGCGAAACTCTCGCCAAAATGCAGCCTAGGGTTTTTTGTGAATGAGTGCAAGGGGCACTTTTACAATTGCATCAAAATCGCTATTTTTAAAATGCAAAGAAGGCTCAACACAACATGAAACTTGCTTGTATCATTCCCAGGATCTCTACACATGAACACAAGCATTGAGAACATTGTTTGTGCCAGTCCTCACCTCCATGTTAAGTCACATTCAGATATCGATACTTCTCACCGGCAGGATGGCGGCGAGCAGAAAAAGCAACTGTTATTGTGAGTTGTTCAAAAACTCTCTTTTTAGTGAACTCTGTGTGCACAAACAATGTTCTCAATGCTCAAGTTTCATGTTGTGTCGAGCCTTCTTAGTGTTTTAAAAATAGTGACTTTGATGCTATCGCTAAAGTGCCTGTAGCACTCCCATTGAAAATGAGTTTGACCCGAGCAAGGAAATACAGCAAATGTTAAAAGTGACTCTTTCGTCGTAAATATGCTTTTACACGAAGGTTTGGCTCGGGTACATTCACAAAAAAAAAGCCTAGGTTGCATTTTGGCAAGAGTTTTGCCTTAAGATGTTTAATTTGAGAGAGACCATATTCCAATTATAAATACTGTAATTATCCTCACCCTGCTCTTTCGTTTGTTTTCTACCTGCAGGATGTCTTATTTTTCAATGACTCACTCTGTATTGAGTGTTTTGTCAGATTGTTATTTGGGGAGATTATGTGCGCTCGCATGCCTCTGGGCTCATGGAGAGCTGTTTTTCTCTCCTACTCTGCTCTTTGCTGGACTGACTTTGCTACCACCACTTCTCAGTGGTAGATTCTGCAATAGGTTTTTATGTTTTCATTTATTGCTTCATGATGTTTATAAGGTAAACTGTGTACATAATGAAATGTAATGCATGCAAGTAGCAGACAGACCCAGTGGGGCACATGGTACAACCTGCTCTGTCATTATCTCACCGGTGCCTTCAGGGGCAAAGCCTATATGAGACAGAAAGTCATATATCAGCGTTATACGCAGGGTTTAGGAAATACCAAGGTCCAAAATCTGAGCTTACTACGGGGTCTCAGGGCATGCCAGCATGAAACAAAATGATCTCTCTTTCTTTTCCCTTTGTGTCTCCTGTGATTTTCTCTCTCGGGACCCTTTTCTTTGTCTCTCTGCTTGCTGCTCCCTCTCTCTCATTTCCTCCCATCTGTCTGCCCTCAACATTAAATTATTTCTGTTCATTTCTCTTTTCTGTCCTCTACTCTTTGTTCTCTCTCACCCTCTGTAATCACTGCCTGTCCCCTTCTGTCCAACTCCTCGCTTGTATCTCCTGCAACAGGGTATTGAACACAATTTAGTTAAAATATATACACCTTCTTTGTTCCATCTTTGAGATGACATGATTTGGATTCCAAATGTTTTTCAACCATTACCTAAATGTAAGCAAAATGGCCAACACTTTATCCGAGGAGGTGTGGATAAGACCAATATGACACTGTCACAAAGTTTATGAATGTTGTCATTAAGTGCACTTTGGTCAATTAATGTTAACCCCCATTAAAATGACATAATTGACCAAATGCTGAACTATCAAGGTGAACATCATAAACATTATACAAATTACACAATGGCATGTTAGCCATGGCAGCATGTTAGCATGTCAACATTTAGCTCAAAACCCTGCACTTAGCATGGCGGTTCTGCTGTGTTCCAAATCAGTAGTACATACTAATTCTACACAGTATATAATACATATTTGATAAGTATATGAATCAACATCCATTTTATACAGACAGAAAAAGGTAGAATATGAGCAACTGCATTTATTCAAAGCTGATATATTACGCTTTATCTCATACTGTCCAGAACTGTACAGTAGCACTGTATTCCCAAATAGTCAGTTTTAGCTCCTGTCTCTTTAAGGCAACCCCCCTCCTGAACACCCGGCCTCCTCTGATTAGTCAGCTCACGCACGCCTGACCCCGCACCACCAACAACAACACAGCAGCTGTGGGAAATCAATTCTCACTAGCCAAACTAGCTACCAGTCATTATGAAAATGAGTTATGAAAATGTGTGACATCAAAGTGTGATGTCACAAAGTCACAGAATTACTGATGACACAGTGAGTCTCCTTTAACTTTCCTCCAGCCATGAACAGCTCGTCTTTTTCCTTTGAGCATTGCATTATCGGTGAATAGCGTATGTTATAACATGTTGAAAAGCAACCATGCTAAATCTTGTCCTCTGTCCAGGTTGAACACATTATATACTGAAAACTAACCACTGAAATGCACTGATGCACACACTATAAATCTGCAAAACATAGAGGGAACACAACCCCACAAGCCCTTGCAGTTCCATGCAAGTTTGTTTGATATGTAAACAAAAGTTTACTGGAACTGCGAACATCCCGGGTTAAAATTTAGTTGGCCTTGGACTCTCTCAAACAGGGGTGGGTGGATATGGCACAAGCATAATTGGTCAGTGATATCAATATTAGTAAGACCTGAGAGACGAACAGGTATCAGAGCCACGATGAAGTTTTTGTGTGTTGCTGTTGTTGTGTTGAGTCTCACCTCAGTGTGTCAGCCTGCCTCGCTGGCCTGTGAGAAGCTGTTGAAGCCAGCAGACACAAGTCCAGAAGTAAGTCTCTCTCCACGTCTGTGACTAGCTTTGAGTTTTCAAAACTAAATTGAACCCATAGAACACATTTGTGTTCCTATTATTGTCAAACAGTTACAAGATCTTCTTTCCTTCCGGCTCATTCAGTTTTCCGGGACCTGGTATGTCATAGCAGTGTCCTCAGGCAGCTGTTTTGTCATGGCATTGCTGGATGCAATGTTTTTGATAAGTGTTAAGGTGGGCATTGACTCAAAGGAGACGCCGAACCTCTATGATGCCCACTTCACGGTTAAAATGTGAGCAATCTGTTGTTTGTTTGTTTTTATCTGTAATGATGTTTAATTTGTTGGCATGTATTAGTATTTGTCCATCATACATCACCGTGTCCTACACAGTTGTTCTTTCAGTTTTTAATACTGAATAAATCTTTTACAGAAATGGATTATGCACAAATGCATCAGTACCCTTATTCTTTGTGAACAACACCATATTTGATGCCGACGGAAACAGTAAGATTTTTGTTTAATATACTGTGTGCACTGGTGTTTAATTATGTGTCTCTTTGAATTAGCTCTCAACACTGCAGATGACTGACTCTCTGCCTCATTTACCTGCTTGTTCTCACTCATTCTGTGTGATTACCATCCACAAAAAAGACTCCGACTTCTGCTGCAGTCAAGAGCGTCAGAGGATATAAAAATGTAGCAAAAAATTAAAGAAATTAATAAAAATTGCATGTAGTTGTAGTATGTATGTCTTAGAGCCCACATGCACAAAAAAATTGGTACAACACAGCAAATACTACAAGACATATTTTTGTGATATTTTCTTGTTATTTTTTCCAATATAATAAAAGTAACTTGTAATAATGATATATTTAATATATTTGAAATGGCCCTGCGATATGATGACGACTTGTCCAGGGAGTACCCTGCCCTCTCCCAGAGACAGCTGCGATCGGCTCCAGCAAAAAGCCCTACAACCCCATAAAAGAGATAAAGCAGTTACAGACAATGGATGGATGGATGGATGTATTTTAAATGTGAACCATTTAATGTATTAGCACCATTCACATTTTTTAATGCCTCCAACAGATGTCCCAACTGGCAAAGTAGCTGTGCTGCAGTACAGTGGTTGTCCCGACTGCTATGTGGTGAAGGGAGATGATGACACTGACGCTATGATGCTCACAAGTAAGGAGAAAAAAGGGTTTATATAATAGAAATATAAAAATATGACATGATATTTCCAATAATCGCTGAGGGAGTAATTTGCGCTCTAATATGTGCTCTCAAAGGGTTGTTTGAAATTGGTAGATAAAAAAGAAGTACAGCAATGACTTGGTTTTACAATATTTATACTTTTTTGGGATGTAAGATTTTAATTAAATGATGACCCCTTAACTTTTCAATCAATCATCAGGTCAAAGTTATGAGTTTATCCGATTCTTTGGTTTACGACCAGATACTGAAAAAATGAAAAGTTATTGCCATCAGTCTTGGCTGTACTTGTGTTTAGTGCTAATTAGCATGCTAATGCACTAACCCAAGATTGTAATTTCCCTGTGTCCTGATTTATCAGCGACTGCTTATGGATAGTGAATATCTGAAGGAAATCAGGTCATATTTCAAGGGGAAACAACACATTTATAAGCTGTTAGCTAATGTTAGCATTCAGCCGCTTCATAGCAAGCGTTACTGTTTGATTACATCCGGTGCATTTCACTTCAAGGTGTCTGAGGTGTGTGTTGATATTTTACAAATAACGTATGTCTTTTCCATCATATTGTGTAATAAAAACAAACAGTAATGTTAGCCAGGAAGTGGTTGAATGCTAACGTTAAATGTTGTCTAATGAAAGCTAACAGGTACAAAAAAATGTTGCTCTACCTTGAAACATGGCCCATCATTGATTCTAGTTTTCTAGACATGACTCCAATTAATTATTTATGCTTATGGACTAATTTCCTTTCCCTAACTTCAGCACATTAATACTTCTGCAAATATATAAACTATAGCATGCTGGATTGCAGTGGTGTTGGCTAAACTTGTTGACCTTTTAAAGGTAAAAACATCATCACAGGGCTTTCATCTGAAATGTGACACCTCTTTAACAGGTAGGAGACAGAATCTCACTGCAGCTGAGCTGAAGGAGTTTGAGACACAGTCACAGTGTCGCGGCTGGACCAAAACGATAGTCTTAAACTCAGATCACAGTGAGTCTTGAAAGAAAAATGTTGATGTAGAGTAAGATGTCTTTGCAGTGAATATATGAAAAACAATGTGGCGCTGTACAATGTTAACAGTCGGTGACACACTGTCCTTCAGTGGCGTAGTTGGTACACAGAGATATGTTCATGCAATTGTGAAATGTATGATGTTCATTAGAGAATTTTTTTATATGAAATAGTGTTTTTTCACGTCAGTTCTGTTATTTCTCCAACATTATTTTTTGCTCCCTACAGACTATGCAGACTGCCCGTCCATTGATGATGCTGGCGATACTGATACTTCCGGATTTTCAGACATTCTCTATGAGAGACTCAGTGCCAATTATCAAGAGCCCCTCAAGTGTCTTGTACCAGATCTTATTAGCAAACCCTGGCAGTGGATTCAGAGTTTTTGGTGAATGTGTCAGGGCATTACTACAACAAATGTTCACTCACACCAATCGTGTTTTTGTCAAATGGCACAACCCTTCTTAAGATGTAAAGTCTTGAGGGGAATTGATTAATGTGTGGTTCAAAAGTCATAGACCCTTAAACACATCTGTCTTTTCTTTAAAGTACAGCTTTTTTTTTTTCAGATAACATTACAATCAATTATACTACAATCGAGTGTTCACCAATATACCTTTGGACAAAAATATTTTTGTGTTAGAAAGTTCAGTCATGATCTGCAGCCAGTCATTACGACATTACAGTACAACAGCTTTTACATCCGCGTCAATATGTGATTAAATTGCAATATATAATATATATAATATTGCAAGAGTACAGCATAAAAAATGTTTACGTAAGTGTCCTGCTTTACCTGAAAACTCTGTCCCTGTGTACTTTCAGCAAACATTTGCACATTTCAAACGTGTCTGAAATGAACTTAAATTTACAATAAAGATGATAATGTGCATTCTTGTTTTGAAATGTGATAAAAAGAGAGCAACATGCACCCATCCTTCATTAGCACCACCTACCTCCACCATATGTATAGTTCATGGCACAATTCAAGAGGGATATATATATATGTGTGTGTGTGTGTGTGTGTGTGTGTGTGTGTGTGTGTGTGTGTGTGTGTGTGTCACTCTCCAATCACTACTATGGAAAGTTTTTTTTCCAAAATAGAGAGCTGAAGTCACACACCTTCCCATTTGAACAGTGTCATGAATCCCTCACATGATGTTTGTCAGATTGAAAGATGATTCTCCAAGTCTATAAAGTTGCAGTCTGTAATTATCAAGACTACACACCCACCAGTCCTGTTTGTGACATTGTCTCGTTGAACGGTCAACAAAACCTGGAACTTAAATGTTACAGAGCTGGTCCTGTATGTTAGCCTGCTAACAAATCTGACAAACTCCCCTTTCATTCACTGCAGATGTTCATTATGATTTTCACCTTTTCCATGCTGAGTTGGCGGCCATGTTGGTGTTGGTGATGTGTGTTGAGCAAGACGATGCGGCTGAACACAAAACTAGATGGTATTTTACTTTATTTACTTGGAAGATCATACTTTAGATCAAAAGCATCATATGTGTATTTCATGGTACAGTTCAAATAAAATAATAATGATGATGATAATTTAAAAAAATGTTGCCCTTCATTCACAACCATACAAAGTGTTTACAAAATAAGGTTCCATGTGCTCCACCAGAAGAGGTTTAGCTTTCATGAAATTAATTAATTTCACTTTAACTTACTTTGATTTAATTTTGACTCAGGTATCTTTAATGTAACGTCTTTGGGGCACCTAATGCGAATGATTCTAACTTCAGGGTTAGCCTACAAAAGTACACAATCACTGCTGCCAACACTGTAGAGGTAAGTTACCCACTTTACCAAGTGTAAATCCACACCTGACTACAACCAGTTGATGTTTGATCAGGATTTATCTTATTGTCTTTAATATATGTCTCTATTAAAATATAAAACAAACTATGTTATTGTAGCTCTCTGGGGCTCAACGGCAGCCGACTGACTGACTTGACAGTTGAGCTTTATTCTGTGGTTGCCTAGCAACGCCAACTAGATGGGTGCGTGGCTTCGAAAGCTATCATTAAAATAACTAAAATAACTCCAAATAAAAATAGATGGCACGATTCATTATTCACGCGTTGAATGTGATAAAATGTCTCGCGTGATTAATTAAGTGGGTTTTTTCTTCTTCTTTTTTTGTGTGTTATTTTCTTTAAAACGGCGCCACAAACGCCGAACATTTGGCTCTAGGACCCAGGTGCACGGCAGCCACCAGACACCGGTTGATGAGATGGTCCACTCAGCGTTACACTACATCTAAATACCCGACAAAGAGCGGCTGTTCACCCTGGACGGAGTAGTCCGAGGTGAGCTAACCAGACGGTGAGGGCGGACCACAAAAACCAGAGCGAAGCGAGAGCGTCTTTTTTTTCTCTCTCTCTCTCTCTGTCTTTGTCCGTCCGCGTCACCCCGCACCGTGGCCAGAAGACCCCCGTCGCTTGTCTGACCGGCGACAACCATGAGCCAGAGGTTTACCGTCTCCAAGAGCGACGGCGACCGGCGCCCCTCAGACATCCAGGGGGAGGTGAACCAGCTGTTTGAGGGAGACGAGCCCCCGACCAGCAGCGGCGCGGAGGGGGAGGACGCAGCCGGCGCCGAGGAGGTGGTGGTGGTGCTGAAAGGTAGGCTGTCACTCACCAGATTCATCCAGTTAGCTATAGGCTATAAGCTAGCAGTGCTGATGCCTGACTCCTGTTCGGTGACACCACATTGTCTATGGACAGATGTGTGTGACTGGAATCTTAAGCGGCCACAGTGGGTCAATAACGGAGGCACTGCAAAGCGCCTGAATACCCCCCATCATTCCTGCTATATTTCTGTTGTGACAGGCGCATTGCTTTAAATAATTAAAGTTGCATGCATGCTCGCATATATGTTTACAAAGAAAATGTTTATTTTGCTTTGTTTTTCATGTGGTCTGTTGATTTTGTGTGACCCTGACATGTTGCTCACTACATGCATTAAATGGTCGTTGTCTTACTGCACAAGTCAGCAGTGGTCACTCTGAAAGCCGCTGTTCGCTCTTCATTCCTCAGTCTGATAGACCTAACTTTAAGTGGCTTGATTTATGGGGGTTTAAGTGTACCCTTCTTCCATTTGATCAGTGAAGATGTCATCTTCTGCACTTGAAATCACAGCCTGTGAGCTGGGAAATTACCTGCTTCCCTGTTGTTGAGTAAGGAGATGTCAATGTCAAGTGCGTTTTCAACCTTGTGACTTATTTAACTGGGTGACAGCTTCCAGAGTTGGTGAATATCCTGTCCCTCCTCTGTTGCTGAGTTGTATCCAAGGTGGATGTATAATTTGTTTATAAAACACAGGACAATCTGTGTGCTTAACAGGAGGATGACTTTGATTAATGTTGAGTAAAAAACATAGTTGGTAAAACCTTCATCTCCCCGGCGCGCCCTGTCATCTGGGAACCAGTGCCATTGTGGTCCAGTTCTGTCACCAACTCACCTGATTGAAATAATCAAGGTCCTGTCAGTCATGCCTGAATTGAATGCGGCAGTGAAGAACAAATGGTGACAGAAAATTCCCATTGGACCCGGGAATGAAAGCCTTTACCATTAGCAATGATTAGCATTAGAAAAAGTGCAATCACTCAGGTCCACTCAAGTGCAAATAAAGATTTGTCTGCAAAATGAATCGATACATTTCATACTGTCTTTAAGCTGTGACGCCGGCTACATTAATGATATTTCAGATTAATTGTGCAGGCTCCCTGGATTCCCATAAATTCCTTTATTGCAGCTATAGATTTGTGGCTCCCTAGTTTCTGTGCTGTGTTTTAAGTAGGCTTAGTCAGGTATTCAGTTTAACTCTATTCCTTGATCTAAAGCTGTGACCAGCATGACACCACTACCTTCATTCCATACGCTTAATGCTAAATACTTACCCTTCTCACTGGATATATTAGATGTCAACACCTTGTCCTAACATCATTCTTGCTGCGCCAGTGCTCAATACTGCTGACAGATTCCCACTATTGAACCATCACAGAGGTGAGGAATGAAAGCTTTCACTTGCCAGTCCAGCACTCCCCTTGCTACATGTGCCTGCAGAAAGACATCATATCCTCCTGTCCGGGCAAATTAACATACAAATGCCTCCTCAGCATTTCTCTACTCGAACGCCCCAGCGTGTATCAATCATCCCTCTGGACGTAAAAGATGGCTGCGTGGGTCAGTAGGAACAAATCTCTCCATCTCCTTGAGTTCCCCTTAAGACATGGGGAATGCTTTAGTGAAGGACTTCCCCTCATATATGCCACGCTCAGTCTGAGCCGCAGCCTTGTGGAGACTGATGTCTCTGCATCCACTTTGCTGGTTGCCATAGTGACGCCGTACTATGAGTTTTCGCACAAATGGTCTTGTACTGAGGTAAAAAACACTTCAGATCAAGCAAGTACCATTATGAAATACATTTCTGGCTGGGATGGGATGGCGTGATACTATTTTCTCCTTCCTGTTCTTTGTTCTGTTTGGCTTGAAATCGTTGTAATGGAACAAAATGAAAAACCACAGATGAAAATCAGATTTGTACACCATACTGTGGGAGGGTAAAAATGGAGGTGGCTAAGTAATTTTATTTTTTCTCCTGTATGAAAGAGGTGCATAGTAGCACTGAGGCTAACCATTTTTGTTATTGTCTAATCTTTTGTAATTGTTTTATTTTGACTTATTTTGTGAAATGTTGAAAACCCCCAAAAATGTAATATCCCAGAAGATGACATATTATATAATATAACTTGACTTGATGATTTTGTTATTATACGAAACAAAGAGACAGAAATCTTCATATCTGAAAAGCTGAAACCAGAGAATATTTAGCATTTTATCTGGCTCAAATTCATCCTTTATCAAAACAATGTGTAGCAGTATAGGTGCCATCAAGACTCTTTTCATATTCTGTGTGTGACTGTGAGAACATATAATTAATACTCAAAGTGGTGTGTAAAATATGAACCTGAATATGTTTGTCCACATGTCTGGATGTATAAATGTAATTATGCCATTGTTGGCATTTTCCCACAGTACAGTGTCTACCACAGCCCTCTATCAGTCCCATTCTTGTTTCATGTGGTGGACCACAGCAGTTTGAAAATTCTTCCCCCTTGGCCTGGACCCGTGATCCTGTTTCTATTGATCCAGAGGGAGGTGTGAGCTCAGTCGGCTGAGCCAGCCAGTGTGGTTGATGATGACTGGCTGCAGCAGCAGGAAAGATCTTCGTCTGGCTGCCAAGTGCCCTCTCTGCCCTTGACCTTGCATGTAGCGTAAGGAGATATATCTTTGTTAGATTGGTTGGGCTCAGTGGAATGGTCCGCAGATGGGCTCACGATGGGCTGCCTGTTTGTCACCTTGCAGGTGGCAAGGCAGGGAGGCTTTGAAACTTCTTTAAAATCATGTTTACTGTACAACTGATGAATATCCATTATTCAGTTTCTTTCTGATTCAGTTTGGTCTCCATCTACTCCTCAGGGAGCTAACTGGTTTTGTGGCTGCTTAGTGGTCCACTATGTACATGTATGTTTGTAGTAAAGTGAGAAAATGTTGTATAGCTAACTCCTCATTTCAGCACACTTCAATAGGACAAAATGAAATAAAGCTGTGCAATTAAGAAATGACGAGCATATACTGTCTGTTGGTTGGCCCTGGCCAGGTTGTGTGGCGTGTTTTATCAGAGCCCAAATCCCAACAGAGCTGATGATGATGAGCTGAAAGATTCTGAAAAGCTCCGTAAATCAGCGAGGATGTGCAGGTTCAGGTGATCTTTGGGTTGTCACATTAAACATTTTAGTTTGATGAATTGCTAAAAGACATTCATTAAAGGATCTTTGATATGAGAGTTGCTGCCGCTCAAATCTTTCAGTTTGCCCTCTAAAACTTCAAGTTAGATTCAGTTTTCACACCAGTGAGCAGACCTCCATATGTCTGTGTGTGTGGTCTGAGCTATTTTGGCTGAAATTGGTCGGTCTCTGTTCTAATCTATTATTGATGCACTCCTCGCCCTTGAATCTTGTGGTTTCTAGCCAAACTGTGATTGCATGTATGAACTTGTGGTTTAGTTTTCTTAATATATCAACAGTAACTATTGTAGCAGAAGGGCTCAGGTCTAAAAACAAAAAAGCTTTGATGTTAATAACCCAGTTTGTCCGTAGTGAGCTTGGCCGACTTGGCTGAGGTTTAATCTGTGTCAGGATGTTCTGTTTCCTCTCGGGCAAAGGCAGTCCAGAAGACAATGACACAGCGTGGGAGCAGAGTGACAACAACAGCAACAACAACAACAACCATAATCGCGACAACGGCACTACCTAATAACCTCATGACAGCAGCAAAAACAGATGAATTCCTTTCCCTCTGCCTGGGTTGTCCATTTCTGCGCGGCAAAATTAATGTGTGTGTTTATACCAATCAGTATGTGTCAGTAAATGTCTAAAATGTGTTGTAAATCTGTATACAGAACTATTTATGTGCGTGTGTCAAGAAACAAATGGAATTGAAGCCTAACATGAATTTGCAATTTCCCATGCACTTCCTGTCACCCTTATTTAAACAGAGTATTACTCTGCGTTCAGCTTGTTTGTGCTGGCCCCTCTCCATCAAACCCAGAGCCAAGCTGAGCGGGCCCCTGCATTATTAAAGGATAAGACTGGCAATATTCTGTATTTCAATATTGTCAACAAAACCAAGTCATGCTTTAGTCCATCTCTAAGGATTTAATGACTTTGCCAGCCTGTCTGTGGCTCTCAGCCCTCAAGCGCTTCGGCTCCAACTCTAGATGCAAATCTTTAAAAACAGGTCACAAACATTTACTTTGATTTTGAATAAAGCTCAAAGGCTTAGGAGTGTATTTGTATGTATTTTTATTTCCTTATTATTATTATTATTATTATTATTATTATTATTATTATTATTATTATTATTATTATTATTATTATTATTCACTCAAATTTGACTGAAATTCTTATCCTGCTGAGTTTGCCAGCGATTGTGCTCCTATGATAATGGGCTGTTGGCCGACCAGAGGGAGGATTGTTTGTTCAGGCATTTCTGGCCCTGTGCTGTAATGAAGGCCATGTAAATAGTGGACAGACCTCTTTGATATGGAGGTGCAGTCAGATGGTGAACACAGATATTGAGTCACAAAGGCCCATTATGGATCGCGTCTATTGTGGGATTAAAACAGTAGGCAGGTTGTGTCAGCCACTTCAGGGAAGAGGGTGGACACCTGATTAGGATTTTTATGGAGTGTTTATAAAGTCTCGGAAAGTCTTGTGTAATCAAAGCTTTGAAAGGAAAATGTGATACTCATGTATATTTTAACTGCATGTGTTGTGTTGGCCATCTGTTTCCACAAAAAGCAGATACAGTCCGTTTAAGCTGTGAGGTTTGTTTGGAAAACATCTAAAATTTCTTCCTTCATGAAATTTACAGGGGCCATTTGAAATGTAAAAAATGAATGAAAAAGGGATCCTGAGGTGCCTGAAGCAGGATTGCGAACTCCACTACATCTTTCTATCCTTGTTTTAGCTCCAGTCCAGTTTACCTGTTTTATTGCAGTTTCTTTGGCATTTGTAGTCATGTTTATACAGATATACCTATAAAATAGGGCCCAGGGTTATTATGATTCTTTGGAGCTCCCTTAGTTGTCTTTTGCTGCTTTGAAAACACATCAAAGTGCTCGACAAAGCTCCTTTTTTAACTGCCATATACTGCGATTTTCCGATTTAATATGTGCCCCTTTTGCAACAGCATTTGAAGTGATCATAACCACAAAGTTTAAGTCCCTTTTCCTTGAAGTGTTATGATATTCTGTCTGCCCCCCGAAGTTATTGTGCACACAGAGAAGCAGACATACCTCCAGGGCACAAAAGAGTAAATGGCGTATATAACTACAGGCTGCAATAAACAAAAAGGAAATCTGTCATAATCTTAGGGTTTACAGCAGTTTTTATGGATGTGAATATACAATATATAGAGATTACTTTACCTTGAGACCAACCAGGAGAGTTTAAGCTGCTCTGCGTGCTCAGCATTGCTTGCTTGAGGTTCATAATGGCATGCCTTTTGTCTAGAATCTTTCCCAAACACATCATCAAAGCAGGGCTGGGAATTGTCAGTCACAGGCCTGATTTAGTATCCTTTAACGCTTGACTGGCTGTAACGTCCCTGCACATACAAAACAACAAAATGCAAACACAGATCTATAGTGACAACGTGTATTTCTTTCTTTTTTTTCCTGATATACGTGTGTGTGTGTGTGTGTGTGTGTGTGTGTGTGTGTGTTGTGTGTGTGTGTTTGAGTGCATTGTTTCAGCGGTGGGAGTGGTGTGTATGGAGGTGAATGGTTTGTTTTCCTAGCACCTGGCCCTTCGTTTTATCAAGTGTCCCAGGTGTCCTACTGTTGTTGACTCACACCTGTGTCTCAGTTCCATACTGTATACACATTTATCTGGGTTGTGACTATGTTGAGTGTTCGTATTACTCATGGACGTCAGTATGAGCACTGAATTAGCTTCAGTTTTGATGGGCACCACATAATAAAAATGAAGCGGCTGCTCGGGCTGGAAAATAATATTGTATTTGAGTCTCGGGAAACATCTTGATAAACTGATAATTTATTGTACAATATGTAACCATTGGTCACCTCTCGAATGCGCCCTCCAAAGAAATAGGGGGTAACATATCACCACATATCAAGCTCAGTTAACAGTGAAACTATCGACTGTATTAGTTGACTCTGTCTGGACTGAGAGCTCGGAGCATTGGGGAAGTTCTGGTTTCGCTTATGATTTGACCTCACCTCTTCTGATAATGGCTCAGTGTTAGCTGGCTAGCATGCTAACTTCAGTTGATACCTCTGCAACACAATACAGAGATGTCGTTGACTTAACAGACAAACTGTTACTTCTTCACATTCGGTTGATGAGTTTTGTTAGTTTTTTAACGTTTTAACCTGGGGTTGTTATATACTTTAACTTTTCAACACACTAAATCATTAAAGTAAGATCACAAGAAAAACATTTAAGCTTTATGTTAATTTTGCTTCCAAATATGAAACTGGTAGTAGTTTCAAAAGTCACCACTTGTTCAACATCTGTTAGTACTTTCCCTGTGGACCTAGAAAACATCATAACCTTATTCATACCTTTCTGTCTTCCTGCCCATCTGTCCTTCTCTCTGCTCTAATGCCATTAAAGGGCTGAATTTTTCTCCCTCAGAGGAGCCATTGATTTCTAATCTAGCTAGCTGTTAAATGCCATAGCTTCACTGCCATCATTCAGCCTGTTATTCTTTTCCTGTCAGAGGGGGGACCTTCATTACAGTGTCGATCAATACAAATCATACACCATTACCTATGTATGTCTGGGCCCTATTTAATTTTCCAAAGAGCTGTTTAAATTGAATGAAATAATAAAAGGGTTCTCCAGTGGTGGGCGTTGTAAAGTTTAATAGGGAGCTGCGGTGACATTGATTGGACAGCAGAGGGCAGCCAATTTATTGTTTTTACTGAGGTACACAAGTCTGATACTGTGTGTGTGGTTGCTGAGTGCTCGAGGTGTGCACAAAAAAAAAAATATGATGCGTTCATCATGGTTTGAACAGTTTTTCTTCCATACGCACAATGTGTCAAAGTAAGTATGAATTGGAGGGCTGAATGTGCGAAGTTAATAACTCTGCAGTGACCCAGACAAGTGTGTTTCTCTGCTGAGACAACAGGGGGCAGTTGTGCACTAATCAAGACTCTCGCCATCTACATATATTTCCTTCAGTCAGAATCCTGTGGTAGAAAAAACTGAGGTAAGAGGGGGATCAGGAACCCAGTGAATTACACAATTGTCTGTATATTGTGTGTGTTTGTGTGTGTGTGTGTGTGTGTGTGTGTGTGAGAGACAGAGAGAGAGAAAGAGAGAGGGGATGGGAGAATGGTAAGTAAGAGAAAAAAAAAGGTAACACAAGAGGGGGAGTAAACCTTCTTAGCCCAGAAATCCTCATGCCGTTATGTAACCGTGTCTGAAAATGGGGGAGGTGTGTGTGTGTGTGTGTGTGTGTCGCGGGGGGTTGGGACCAATTGATGGAAAGTGACAAAATCCTCCTCACATGCAGGCAGGCTGCAGGGCAGACCTCAGTGACACTAACGCGGGATGAACGGGGGGGGAGAGAGGAGGAGAGGAAACATCGTGGGGGAGAGGTAGAACATTTCTACTCTACCACGCAACTCCGACGATGACACATCCATCACAGGTTCACAGATCCAGCTCCAGCTCCTTCTGCGGCACGAGGGATGTTCTGCAGCCTTTGCACTCGAGATTTCTATCGTGTCTGTGTTCTTGCATTAGTCACTACCATTAATATCCCACACCGATTCAGCATGTCAGGCCGGTTAAGAACATCCTGTAAGAAACAGCCATATGTGTCTTTTTTAAAGATTGTGTAAAGATTTTCTAAGGAAAAAAACAGTGACCCAGCTCCGGTGCATTTTGTTTGTATCTTTTATATTTCCTGAAAAGTGGTGTTCTGTGGATGTTTCCTGGCATTGTTTTGGAGAGTAACAAAGGCATGCAAATTGCTTTTCTCCCTGATATTTACTAGGGCTAAACATTTAGTTGACAATGACAAAATTGTTTGAGCACAAACTTCAAAAAGCATCTCACATAGAATATGAATATCTCTATGATATCTATGATGTAAACTAATGATATAAGAACTTGGGGCCTTTTTTGACTCCTTTCTGAAATTTTATCAACCCAAAGATGAATTGATTTATTCTAGAAATTAACTGGATCAAGGACCCGATCAGACAGACCACAGATTTGAAGTGAGAGGCTTCTTGCCCAGTTGTTTTCTCCAGGCAGTAACCATTTTGCTTGCTGTTTATGCACCCTGGGTGCCTTTTTGTTTTAAGACGCCAGGAGCACCTCACGTTTTTGCAGGAGCTCTCTGAATGCTCCGAGCTAAAAAGAATAAATAAACATCAGCTCAGAGCAGAAAAGCGGCTCCTGTCGCTGTCAAACTGTCCCTGGCTCATCCTAAAATAAGTATGATAATAAGCCTTAAACTGACCATCATCAAGGCGAAGCTCATGGACCAGCTGGTGGTACCTCCTGCGACTTCTCCTCGGATCTCTGTACGCCCGTGTCAAGAGAACAGCCTCTCTCCCTCAAACGGAGCCAGAGCTCTTTTATGTAGATGTAGTTTATTCATGAGGTAGCAAAATATCTACTCACCATGAGATTAACTACTGTACTTCTAACTAGCCAAAATAAAAGGTAAAGGAAATTAACCACACTGCTTTATTTTCTTTATCTTTGGTTGTCTTAAACAACAAAAAGCAGTGTGTGCCTGAGAGAGGAAGAAATAGTATTCCTCTGTATAACCTTTGGGTTTTAACAAACAAGTAATACATGGGATCATTCTGAGTTTAAAAAAAGTCAGATTTTCTATGTGAAATAGCTGTGAAGGCTTCTGTCTTTCCTCCTCCTCCTCTCCGCTCAGTGACTTGTCTGTATTGTGCGTTTGATTTTTGCATTGCATGTGTCACAGATGGCATACGATGGTGTTGCAGTCGGTTTCGTCATTCAGAATTTATTTATTAGTCCTGTGGGATCCGCCCTCTCTCAGCTCGTCGGCGTCAGGATCTGTGGGCAGCCAAGTCTCTCCGGACTCTTCTGCTCACACTTTATGGCTGAACCCGATGGGGGGGGCACAATTCACTCATCACTGTTGTCTAGCAAAGTGTGCCATGTAATATATGCCACTAAACAATATGCCTTTATCAACAACAATACTGGTGATACAAAATGGAGCAATGACTGGGAACAAGATTATTTTAATCTCGTTCAGTATGATAATTTATTACACATAGTTTGCAAGAATAAATCACTGCCACCAGCAGCATGTAAGAGCTATAGAGCTGTGG
This sequence comes from Sparidentex hasta, assembly GCA_030272975.1. Classification (NCBI taxonomy): domain Eukaryota; kingdom Metazoa; phylum Chordata; class Actinopteri; order Spariformes; family Sparidae; genus Sparidentex; species Sparidentex hasta. The sequence continues at coordinate 26,894 of JARJLU010000954.1, forward strand.
TGTGTGTATTTGTGTTTATGTGTTATTTTGGTCTGATTTGGAGAGCAGCACGAGGCGATAGAGGCAGAGAGCAGCGGGCCAGAGATGCAGGTCATGGATCCCCATGGGGCTGGGCTGGTATTCAGGAATTATACCAGGCCTTCCTGTCCCCGAGGACCGCTGCTCTGTTTTCTCCCTCCCTCCATTTCTCTCTTTCTGTGGCTATGAGAGAATTTGGGTCTTGAACTGGGGGCAGAGTTTGTGTTTTGAAAAGGTGAACTGTAAGGGAAGATATATGATATGATAGCTGGGCCACTGGCTAAATGAATTTTAATTATGCTCTCCCAGTTTGACTTTTTGTGTTGTGAATTTCAACATTGTTTTTTGGCTGTCTGGCTGCCAGGCTAGTTGCCATAGTGCTGCTGCAGCGGGCAGGTGGGAGAAAGATGAGCCTTGGCTCCATGTGTGTGTCTCACTGGAGTTGTTCCACAGCCCAGAGATTTCCACAGTCCAAAGGTTCTGTCAGCTCGTTGCGCTCAGTTGGGGGTACACACTCTCTATCACCATTATCGTACATGCCACTGCTGTGGTGCAATGTCAAGAGGGTGACTGCAGAACCAGGCCTGGGTCAAATATGATTTCCAAATACTTCACGGTGTCTTCCACTGCATACATCAGTTGTTAGCCACAAGGGCAGTAGATGCAGAAGTATTACAGTAGCAGTCTTAGGTGAAAGTAGACAAGGTGGCTGCTACTTAGTTGGAGACAATAGTTGAGTGTTACCATTAATCATAATATGATCAGATCTGAAGGGGTCATAGGAATAAATCTCTACTTTAATCACTTAAAATGCTTAGTTGGATCTTGGTCATCTTCTTAAGCAAGACATTATGACACAGTATTTGTCATTGTTGACCTTTATTTATTCATGTATTCATTTGATTCAGATTATTCATAACGGAATAGCAACAACATTCAAGAACTGACACCAGTGCATGTTTACAAGACTATACAGACTAACTTCAAACCCAGTATAATGAATCTGTATAGATTGAATAAATACAGTCAGTAGCTGATATGTCTCTGCCAGCTGACTTAATGTGAGCACTGTAGCTCGCTGCGGTTCTATGTAACATGTCTGTCAGGGCTGTTTCTGTAAAATAGGGGAGCCTTACATATGACATACTTACAGCCATTAATACAGTGCTAGCTAATATAGTCTGTCAGTTTAGTTGATTCGTTGTAGCTCTGTGCTCTGCTGTATATAGCCATAGAACAATGAATTTGTGTTGTTTTAATCCAAATGTACGTCACAGTGCTTTTAATTTGTGAAATCGATAAGATACAGCAAAAGATTGAGTATTTTTAACTGCAGACAAAATCAAAATATTATCAAAAGTTTTCAAACGTAATTGGATTAGTTAATTTTCAGCATCCATACAACAGCTACACAATTTTTGAGGGAAATTACTAGACAGACTCCAATCTCTTCATCCGCAGGTTGTAGTTTTGGCAGTCACTGGCACTTTCATGCTGTGAATCAACAATTGTGAGCTTCGGAAAACTTTATTTTTAGCTGTTTTACAAGCAGTCATTCATTCTTTTGTAAAAACTTCCAGCGTCTCTGACATCTTGCAGGCATTTGCTTTTGTTATCTCATGAAGCTCTTTTATTAAATTACTTTGCTCACAATGTTTGCTGTTGCCTTCAACTGCTCTGTAAACTTTGGAGTTACAAATATGTAAATGGGACTTGACATGTATTGTGCTTGTGGATAAAAATAATGGGGGTTTTTTTAGGCTCAAGCAGCATCAAGCTTCTTTTAACAGAGTAAAGAGGAGAGATGACATCCTGCTGTAGTTGCTGTTTTAGATAAGACACATTTTTGTCACTGCGGCAACAGAAACATATAATAACATCAAATTGTGTAGTGACAGAATACAATATATAATACCAGTTGTTGAAATGGCTTCCACACTCATACAAACCGTAAATGTCATGACTTGGATGCTGCGGCTTCCCTGGTGTGTTAACCACTCTGCTGCGTTATTCATATGTGTTCAGCTTGTACTGTAATTATGCTGTTTTCTAAAGCATTGGAAGCTAGGCCTGGCTGTCTACAATGATGCACTTTTGCAAGATGCTGAAACATGCAATTTCAAGCTTCAATGTGATCTCAGTTTTTACAGTACAAAGTGTATAGTTTTATTTAAGCTGTGAATGTCAAGTGATGTATGGAAAACTGTTTAAAGGTGGGAACTGAGCTCAGTATCATGAAACCTGCAAAGAATAGATGCTGCACACACAATGACACAGATTATTTTGTCTTGACTGACAGAGAGCAGCACATATTGAATGACTGGACAACTGTAGACCATGATAAGAGTCAGGTCTCTAGCCAAATACAGAAATCTGTTGTGTTCCTGTTACAGCCAAGTAGTAAGTCAATTTATCAGAATCTGCAACAATTCTGATAACTGATTAATCATTCAAGTCCTTTTTAAGCAAAAAATGCCACCCAAACCTCACTGATACAGCTTCTCAAATTAGTCCTATTGTAACAGTGAATACATTTTAAGGTTATCTGCTGGTCGAAAAAGAAACAAAAACCCTAACAGTTAGTAGATTAATCAGTAAGATTATCTGAACATTATTTTTTATTACAATGGTTTTTAGGTGCAGCTCCAGTTTAAATACCGAAGCATAAAATCATTAAAACACTAACTTGTGATGCAATTTGTGTGGAAAAGGCAAAGATATAGTAACAGTAGTTTGTGTCCAGTGAAACCAAAAGTCAACTTTCACCAACAAAAGTTACTTTAATTTATCAAGGTGCTTAAGTTGCAACATGTATGTAGTGTAACTCAAGATACGTAATCTCAGGACCTCCATAACATTTTATCCAAACCACAATCTGTGGTGGTTTTCTTTCCTAAATCCTGCAAAATAGCTGCTGCTGTACGATAAAGCTGCAGTAAATCTGACACTGGTATGCTGCTATGACTATGTTGTCATTCTGGAAGTTGCTGGCAGTTGACCTATTCAGGCGATGAGGTATGAGGAGGTGTTTTCTTTTTACAAAGTGTTCTCGAGCCCATGTAGAAATATCCTTTTAGACGATCATGTTTAACAAAGTGGTTGACCTTTCCCCATCCTTTCTTGAGAATGACATAGTCTTTCAAGGGTGGCCCTTTCATACCAGATCATGATGGGATAAACCCTGATTCCAGTCGAGACTATCAGCCTCCCAGCTGTACTCTGTACACCTCACAACGGTGCGGACTTGAAACAGCGTTGGTTGAAGGGGCGGCTGTGACGTTCAAGACAAAAACAGACATATTCATTTTCGACACGGCATTTAGCACTGTTTTGGATTCGGGAAAGTTGATTCTGTCAAAGGGAGAAAACATTAACGTTTGATTGATCCAACATTTGTCATCCATCCATCCATCCATCCACCCATCCACCCATCCACCCATCCATCTATTCACTACGAGTCCTCTAAGTTTATTTGGCCACCATCCACTTTGGGAATCAGCCCAACAGTTTCTCTTAGAGTGGATTGAGTCATGACAACCCATTAATCCTCTCCCTTTCTTTCCCTGCCTGACGTTTGCTCTCTTCCTCACCTTCCCTTTTCATGTCGTTGTGACCTTCCCTTTATCTGTCTGCCAAGAGCCCAGTGCTTCTGGAGTTGCTGTACCGACCAGTACTTGAAGCAGGCACATTATGATCCTCTGTCTCCGCAGTCATTTGTTTTCCCGCCATGTGCTCGTTGTCGGCCAGGTAAACTGCAGACATTACAGCTCTGTCGCGCGCTTGATTTATCTTTATCATATGTCCCCCTGATGTGTATTTAACGCCTGCGCTCAATCATTCTTAGGTATTATTTTTCACACAAAGCACTTTTTCACCTGCTTCCCAAATCCTTTCTCTTCTCTACCAAACCTCTCTCTCTCTCTCCCCCCCCCCCCCTTTCTTTTCCTCCCCTCTCGTGTTATGTTCATTCAACTCTGGGCCACTTTGCCTGTCTGGCCCGCTGAATGGATGGCAAAAATCAGCAGTGTGTGAATGGGTGTTTGGTTGGCTTGCTTTGTTAATGGTGTGTGGAGAGGATGATAGGTAGACTGCACTGCCTGCATTTTGTGTGTGCAGTCAAAGAGCGTGCAGATGTGGGTTGCTTGTAGCAGCAGGGATCAGGATTGTCTCTGTGAATAACAAGGTGAAAGAAAAGTGAAATACTGACATCTTGGATTTTAGCCATTAGCTGCTCCCCCCCCTATTCCCAACAACCCCCCCAACCCAATTGTTAGCTGCATGAGCCACAGCTAGATGGATGGCAAATAGCTTTTTTGTGCCTCTCAGATGCACATACACTCTGTCACACTCCAGGTTTGCTTGCGTTCCCTCCATCCATCTCTATGCGATCCTTCTTTCTTCTCTCCCTTGATAACATCTCTTTTTGCCAGTGCTTTTACCCCCTCTCTGTATTTTTTGACTCCCTCTCGTTCCTTTCCTCTCTCTATCTTTCTTTTTCTCTCTCTCTCTCTCTCTCTCTACCCACCCCCTCACTCTTACACCCTCTCTCCCCTTGGTTTTGGTGCATTGCAGTGGCTCCACCACCACATTGGAGACACAACAGCCTTGGCAAACGAGGTCTCTCTTTTCTCTCTCTATCACTTTCTCTCTCACTGTCTTTCCCTCTCTCACACACGCACGTACATGCACACACACACACACACACACACACACACACACACACACACACACACACACACACACACACACAGTCAGAGACACACACACTTTCTACTTTCTATTCTCTTGTTTTAGCCCCAATTTCCCATCTCTTTTAGTTTCCTACTCTCTCAAGGCTTATCGAGAGCGAGAGACAAAGCCTTGAGAATGAGCCGAACAGTAACCTCAACCATTTCCATATCAAAAAGCTGCGCAAGATTTGAAATAAAAGGCACAAACACAATCCTTTGCTCTCATTCTTGCTAGGAAGACTTGCAGATTTCCATATGCACACACCACAGCCTTCAGAAGCCCCGTGCTTCTCAAGCGGTTGCAAGGCAACCACCTCTTAATTTTCATGATGGATTGCTCTCTGATTTCTGGGGAATAAAGACACTTCATAGATCTTTGGAGGACAAAGACTTTGTAAGATTTGCTGTTTGTGTCATCTATCACACCTGAATAGACTGCCAGGCGACAGGCACTGTAGGAGGTGACTGGCATTGTGTCACAGCATCAATCCAGCTCAGCCCTCTGTCGTTCTGGATCTGCAGGCACTGATTAAACATATATTTAATGAGGGATTCTCCTCCAGTATCACAGATTCTCAGCTGGATATACCAACAAACTAACAAAAGGATTTCAGTATCACGCTTGCAGTACAATGATCTGTCATCCTTCAATGCCTTTGTTTTATTTCAAATGTTTTCATTAAGGTTTCTCTGACTTTATGTCAATCCCAGAAACACCTTTAGATAACACCAGAGCTTTGTCTTTCTATAATATTTTTATTTGCAAAACGTATATAGCACAGCTACAACACAATCAAAAGCAAACATAAAAGCACAGATCTTTTCTACATCTACTAGCTTAAATACTAACGCAACAGGTAGATATTTGTTTGTATTTTTTACAACCATTAAATCCTAACCCTAACCCAAAAAGTAAATGTAGTCATTATCTAGTCACTCCCCACCTGTGGAAAGATAGGTGAAGTTTTGTAGTCCTTAATATATTTCTGGAGCTTCACAGCCAAACAGTGTTCCAATATTCTCCTAAACAACTGAAGTAGGTGGGGACTTGTTTCAAGATGTTAAAAATCAACTGAAAACGAAAAATGGGCATGATATATCTTGCCCAGCGTAATTCAATTCTCCAACCCCAAGATCCCAAATTGTTTTGAAAAGACATCAGTGCTAGAGCTCGACCACACTCCAAGGGTTTAGATAACGTCTTTTCAAATCAATTTGGGATATTGGGACTGTAAATTTGGATGAACTGTATGCCGCCATCACCAGGTTGTGATTTGTTTTCATAGCAAGTAAAAGCTGCCTAAAGCATAGCAAACTTGAGCTCACATTACTTAAGGTTGTGTAAAATCCCTGCTTCCTAATCCTGTATTAATCTTTACACACCATTACAGACAGTATTTTGTTCATTAAATAAAATAGAAAAGAAAGGAGGCCCGACTTTATGTCCTACATCAGGACATATTTGGGGAGCTTCTGGTGCTTTTGATGGCAGTAAAGGGTGCTCTGCTGACTCCAGCATACCATCCCAGGTTGGTCAGATTAGTGTTTGGCACTGTAATCATACTGTACTCAGGCCACTGTTTAATACCTATATGAGAAGCAGCCAAAAATACATGAAATACTCAGTAATGATACAGTAGATCCACAATCTGAGAGAATGGTTCCAGAATGGTTACTGCAGGGAGGTTTGAACCTTTAACCTTTTGAGAACCCTTATTTTGAAAGTGTCATTTCAAATGCAGAGTTGAATCCCTGCATTATTTATAGCCCTTTTCACTTAAAAAAAAGAAGTCTTTTTCGGAAGAAAGTTATTCTTTTAGTTATTCTAAAAAAAATAAAAAATAAAAATAAACTGGACTAAAATGAAAAGGTAAAATATATTATTTTTATGATCAATAAAGCATACACAAAATAACTTCATGCTCACCACTGCTCACTAACTGGACTTTGTGCTTCTATCACAAACATCTGACTGCCCCTCCTTTTCCATTTACAACCTCAAATACGTCATACTCAGTCATATGTTTTAGACAATAATGACTTTTACCCCTTTCACACACACTAAAAATAACCCTACCACCCATCAGCATATGACTTTTGTCTTTAATGCATCAAAATGACTGCACTACTCACAATTCACTAAATAGGAAAGGCATTGCTTCAAAGGAGGAGGCTGTTCAAAGGACCTGGAAGCAGCTGGATAAACTTTTTTACTGTGTGCACTTTACTCAACCTGGATATCTGGGCCAAAAATGTAGACACTGATTGAATATCAGCAAAGTATTGTATGATATAAAAACAATAAATTACTGTCAACAGGATCTTTGATCACAAGTTGTAGAGAGCAGCAATATTTTGTTGCCGTGTCTAGTCTGCCTGATGCAAATAAGAAAAAACACAGACTTTTTTGTTGAGTTTTTGTCATTACAGCAGTGGTTGCTTATTGTAATATTTATCTGTAAATTTGGGACATACTTAAAAACATTTCATACCATTTTAATCAGGGATGTCCCAGTCTGATCTGCAGGATCGTGATCAGGGATGGTATGGACATTGGGCAAGTCCGATTTTTTTATTTATTTATTTATTTATTTTTATGTCAGAGTGCAATTTGTGGCAGAACGCAGATGCGCACGTGATTTTACTCTGGCAAACCTGTGAATAAAATGTCTGCATTGAGGAAACAACTTAAATTAGGAGGCAAAAGCAGTCCAACAGCGACATGTAACATCTGCAATACGACTATCACGAGGAGGTAACAAAAAGCTGCATTTAATACTGCTCATTTGATACGATAGAATATTACTTCAATATTACTTTTTTTCTTAATGTAGCTGTATTATCCAGGAAAATATTAGTTAAGGCTGAGTATCGGATCAGGTTTACTAAATATTAAAGGACTCAGATCAGGATCGGGGTAAAAAAAACCTGATTGGGACATCCCTAGTTTTAATGTACTAAACGCCATGTTGATAAGGAATTTTGTATGGTGCTAGCTGCTAAATTCTTGCCAATGCTAGCAAAAATGTTAAGATGACATTGACCAAGTCAGTTGAAAATCAAAGTAACCAATCTAGTGTTACTAACTGAGCCCTGCCAGCTGCCTGATCGGTACTGCGCATGTCCAACTCTCAACAGAGATGAGAATGAAGTGAGAAGTGAAGTTTGCCTACCTACTTCACCCTCAGCCCAGGAAACAACACTCTGTATCTAACTCAGAATGGTAGTTAGACTTTTCAGAACTAATTCAAAGTCTTCTGGATGTAGTCTGATGAGGTATATAATCTGCTGCTTGGTCACTTCTCTTGATACTGATGGTAGCTGAATGGAACAACCAGTTGGTTTTGGTCTTTCCTTGGGAGATTTATTCCTGCTACTGAGTATCAGCACCCCATGCACCATCTCATCTGTCGATGCTTTTTGAGTTCCTTGCAGTGTATATGACACTCAGCTGGTTTCACCTGAAGATGGGAACGTGTCACAAAAGTAGACTTCAGTAAAATAAAAATTAAAAAAAATATCCAAGTTAATCCTATAAACAGGCAGATAATATAGTTTTCAGGAACCCATCAAAGTCAAACAGGAGTGAATAAGTGCATTTGTTGGGGATTATTTTCAGCCATGGATTATTATACATTTGGGGCTCTAGTGAGTATTTACAGAAGCAGGGTAGTGTACGTGGGATCAACTCAAAATAAACTACATTGGCTGCTGCATTCATCAGTGTGCCTCACTGATGTGTTTTTGATAGTTATATTATAGATTGTTCTGGACAACAGTGGAGGGCAGCTGCACATGGAAATAAGTTATATTCGGCTTTACAAGCACTGTTTGTAACGAGGATCTAATCATTATTGGGTTTGATCTGTGCGAAAAACCTCCACTCTAAATGTCCTGGCTGGGATAATTGTCTTAGTCACTTTCTTGCTGCAGTTAGTAGCACATTAGCCTACCGCTGCCACGGAGACGTGCAGGACTTGATGAGGCAAACCTGAAGTGAAGCGTCCCTCGTTATAATCCGAGCTATTTAAGGCGAACACTCCCACTTGTGAAAACCCAAAGCCGAGCCTGTGATTTAGAATTCCATGCATGTGTTACGTAATGCTTTTGTCTTTCATGCTTGAACTCCTCTCCAGGCACAGGCATAGTTTATTAATGAAAGGGATTGCATGATTGGGGGTTGGATGTGTGTGTGCATGTGTATTTGCGTCAGTGAACAATGGTATGTTCTGTGTGTGTGTGTGCATGCGTACGCCTGTGTGTGCTTTATGTGTCTTGCTCACATTTGTGTGTGTGTATATGCGTGAGTGAGTGAGTGAGTGGGAGGGGATTGTGGGGATTCCTGTGCTCTTGACTGAGGAGCATGACAACTTGGACACCCACAACTATGAAAGGTCAGGGTTTGTCTTCCCTGAAGACCGTATAATGGCCTGTCACAGTTTGCATGGATTACCCACTTTTGCCAGATGACATATGTGTCATGTTGTGTGCGCTGACTGAAAGACCCACAAATTGTAGCCAGGCACAGAATAATAACCAGGAGTTATTCACCATTCTAGATGACAAAGTAGAACCGAGCTGTTGTACACTAAGCGTTGTTGTCCTGTTTCTTCTTGTGAATTATTCAGACATCCTGCCTTGTTGAAGTTTAAAATTCAGTGAGTTAAATCTAAAAGTGAAATATGACATCACTTGTCTTTTGGGTCGAACAGTTATCCAAGCTTACAGAACTAAAGCTGTGTTTGAACTTTTAACTTGTACCGGTAAGTGTTTTTCTCCTGAGGGCTAAATAATGTACATCACAATTATTATACATTTATTGAGGGCAAGTATTTTTCCCTACGTACAATTCACTGCAAGTAAAAGCCCATTCGATAAGTAGTTTTTAGTATCCAAATTAAAAAAAGAAGAGTATTTTCTTAATTTGTTTTAAGTGTAGACTCATAAGTGTAAACCCACCATGACGTAGCCCATTGTTTTGGACCACTGGTTTGAAGCCTCAAGTTTGGCAATATGTCCATTGCCATCTTGTTTTTTTTTTTTTTTTTAGGCTTGTGTGAACATATTTCGACGAGACAGTGGAGCTGGGGAGGATATCCTAGAGCAGAACAGAACATCGTGCTGTGTTGGAGAAGACTTGAAAATAGCCGTTGAGACCATAAACTCATTAGGAACCTGTAATTCTGTAATCTGTAAGGTAATCAATCAAGTAAGAAGAAGGGTCTTTTTCTCATAAGCTTACATATGATTGGGACTGTTGGTGCAGGCGCCCCCTGCTGGCTTTTAGAAAGAGTGCAGGTCAGCTTTGGCTTCAATTTCCAGACCCAGAAGCTCTGCCCATATTGTGTACAGTCAATGGTCTCTCACTGGTCTCTACACACACACAAACACACACACAGTGATTAGCAAAGATCAGTTTTTTAGAGCAGTATTAATTTTTGAGACATTTCACAAAGGAAATGCATGTTTGGTTGTGTCGCCCTATCGCTCATACGCGTGTCTGTTGTCTGAAAGAGCATATAACTGTTCCTGACCACAGTGAATACCCCAGAAAGACCAAGTATCTACAAGAAAACCAGCAAGAAGATAATGCGACTCTCTCTTACACGTCTTGTTACCTGTATGGATTTTGTGTGCATCTACTGACTCAAGTCGAGGCAATGAAAAATGATGTGATTGGAAAAAAAATGAATTCAAGACAGAACTCAAAAGGTCACCCATGGGGAAATGGATTATGTAGGCTTTGATCAATGGATCGTTGAGGCTTTTAGCGCGTCGGGCAGGTCCAAGTGCTCATCTGCTGCTAACTTCTGGGTCAAATTTAATACATGCCCCAAGTGCTTGTCAGCAGCTTATGCTGAAGCCATCATTCGCTATCTCCGCCCGTCTCTCAGCCCAGAAGTGGGGGCCTGTCTTGGCCGGGGTTGGGGTTTTAATTGAAATTGATTTTTGTCTTCAGCGTAGGAAGCTGCTGTAATAGATAGGCAATGTCGCGTAGCTGCCTGCAAATCTCCCATTGCGTCCTAATGGTTTGTGAAGTCTAGAATTGCACAAAACAATGCTCCTCTTGTTAGCCTTCTCTCACAACAGAAGGATAGGCAGAAAAATACACACAGATGCATGTTAGAGCGCCAAATATATCCTTTGTGAAGATATGACTATTGCATATTATGTTTATTGTTGCCTCACTTGCTGCGTAAACATCTAATGAAGCCATTATTTCAGATGGAGCTGCGCTTTCACTCCTGTCTTATTACCTCTTTTTCTCCATATCCCTCACTCTCTTTATACTGTGACTATTCATCTGTGTAGGTGTGTATCAGTGGATTTTTTATTTATTTTTTCCCTTTTAAGTGGGAAAGCAATGACGAGGCATTGAAGAGCGTGGAGGCTTGTCCTTCTGCATTAGGCTCAGATTGACCTGGTGCAATGGTCCAGGCTGTTTGTGTTCACCTTTAATTGAATTGAACCCAACCAATTGAAACCTTAAACTGCTCTCTATTGAGTGAGATGTGTAGGTGAGTGTCACTTTTCCCCTGCCGTGCTGAAGAGAAAGCCACTTGCTTCTTCCTCACACTTGGCATTAAGCTGCGGGTATCAGTACCATTGGTGCTGCCACTGGAGCTGTGTCGCCATTGATGGTTTCCTCCCCGATGCCTCAGCAAGCGCGACACAAAACCGCTCTTTCTTCATGGCTAAAGGTCTTGTCGGCCCTAATCTCTTACACAGCCCTGTGGTATGGATTGGACAGTTGAAATCCCGATAGTCCGTACTGTGGTCAAACATTTTGTTTCTAGCTCCCGTTAGAGGCTTTGGGAATAGGGGAAATAAATCCTGACACAGAGAGATTCATATTTTCATTCTCTCTGCTTTTCCTAATCCATTTTTTCAGAGAAGGAAACTAGGATCGACGTCACAATGTGCTATTAATGGATGTGCCAAGGATGCCATGTAGTCAAGGAAACCATTTAAAATAGATGTTTTTGTTTTTTTTGAACAGAGGAAGGTTTGTGCTTGGAGCGAGACTGAGTTGAGTGATGCATGTAAACGACAAATCTGATAAACGGCGTTATCTTCCTATTTTAAAACCTGTCCTCATGAGAGCTCCTGGAGGTTTCATCAGCGCCTGATGGCTTAACAGGGTTCTGTGGACTTCCTTCTCCCTCTGACTTTTGCCGGTCTGATTTGGTTTCTTCTTGGCAGAGAATGAGATGTGGGAGAATTACAGTGATTCATCTCACTACTGTGGTATCTGGCTCAGTCATAGAGCAGCAGTATACAAGCTAGCCTACTCTCATCCTGTGGGTAGGACCCGGCTCCAACATCACACTCTGGGAGCTGCAGCATCAGAACAAATGAGAGATATTTATTTCTGTCCGTGTAGATCCAGAGGAGTAATGTTGAACTACCGCTGTGGAAAATTGAAATGGATAAATTCCACTCCATTTTTATGTTTTTTTAATTTATTGGTGGTTTGCAACTTTCGATTTGATAATGTTTTATACATTTTTATACCAAAATGATTTTTATACAGAAAATTAAGCTAGAAAAAGTCTATTTTATGTCAGTCATCGACTTATTTATGCCGTTGGCTGTTACACCAGAATATTGCACTTTGCAATTAAAAATTGCATGACCATACAGTTATTTTCTTTGTTCCCCCTGTGTACAGTACAGTAACTCTCATGCCTCCAGACCTTTCACCAGCTCCTCCTTAGGCTGTGTTTATCACCCCTGAACAAACGCAAGTTAATTCAGGAAGGAATAATTAACCGTGCTAATTAGCGAGCTGTTAAAATCTCTGAAAGTGCATTCGCCTGACTCGGACACCGGCTCTCACACCTCAGAATAATTTGGTTTCTGCCTTTCCCTTGTGGATCTATAAGAGGCTTATGCATTCGCCAAACATTGATTTGATATTCTACACTGACACGTGCACGCTGTGATGGTCATGCTTGTAATCCTGTTGGCTAAATATGCTTAGCTGTGAAAGCAGATTAAGACATGGCTGTGTTTTCTTGGCCAGATATTCCCAGTGGCCTGGGTGATCTAAAGCAAGAGCTCTGAAATATCTGTCCAGTGTTGTTGTGTTTAAGCATGACCTAAGGCTGATTCAAGGTTCATTCGGTGCAGCGTGCAGGTTCCTGTAGTATGAAAGCACTATGTTACTCTTGTTATTAATTTCAGCTGAAACCAGGACTTATATTGTGTTATGAAAGATAAACAGTACAGTCTGTTCTACAGTAAATGTGTCAGAATCATTTTGTGTCAAAACTTGGTTTTGAAGGCAACAAGGCTGGCTTCATGTTTTCTTTTTGTTTTATATTCAATATGTCAACAAACTTGACAAGCCAATCTTACAGCATTATTATTTTTAATGGTTATCACAGACATCCCAATCTTAATTGCTGTGAACACGCTTGTTGAATACACAGTTATTCAAGGATAACATGCTTAGATGCAGATATTTTCTGGAGCATCGAAATAATCCAGCTGAGCTAACTACAGATCCAGTTGTTTTATTTGAATTAATTGTTGTTACGAACATCTATGATTCAGATTTAGCAATGAGGGAACACTAGGTAATCCGGTGGAACTCCCATAATTACCTTTGTTAACGGGTGTTTTGGTCTTTTGTTTTTGTCAGCAAGAAGTAGAACTACTGAACAGATTTCCATGAAATATTGAGGATAGGTCCCGACATAAACCCCATTAATGTTTGGTGCGGATCTTAAACATAGGGTGTTTTTCAACTGTTTTGTTAGTTTGTCAGGGAGTAATGCGTGTGTGTGTTTAAGTAGCTGGTATCTATGAGTGAGAACAATCTGATGTGGATCCAAACCTGGTGAGTTTAATGATGGTTGAGCAGATATGGGTGGTTTAAGATTTAGAGGGTGATTGAGTTTTCTATCTGATATATA
>JARJLU010000955.1:0-22045 GCA_030272975.1 Sparidentex hasta
AACACTGCAGGTCAGAGTTACTGAGGCTGCAGCACTCAGCCATGATGGAGACACAGTGAGGAGGAGTTCTGTTGGAAAATGATTTTTCAGAATGAAAATGTGTATTGATAGTGGATCAGATATGTTCTGCACAATCAGTACATGCTGAAGATTTACTTTAAAAAGATATATGCACCGAAACAGATTTTGATGAGCTGTTTAATCTTCACTTTGATAGAAAAGATACTGTCAGTTTGATTGGATCACTTGAAGAATGCTGCGTATGTTTGTTTCTGCCCTTACACCTGTAGACTCCACTGTGGGATACAGAAACAAATCTGATTCTGTGTTCATTATGATTTGGAGGTTTTTCTGAGCTGTTTGTTTCAAACAAAGTGAAAATCATTTTTTCAAGAGAAAATTAAGGCTCAATCTTTGAAGTGTTTTTTGTGTAATACTCATCCCGACCACAAGAGGCTGCAGTGCACCACTACTCATGTTCTGAGAGTTTTAATGTCTGTCTGCACTCTGAACACAAGATGCATCTATTACAGTTTATGTTAGCAGGTTATGTGACATGACACAACAAACAGTGGTGTCCCTCAGCCTGGGATGTCGTTTGAAGATGGAAGTCTGATACTTGAACACTATTTATTTATTGAAGTGCAGTCACAGTGAACTCAGCCTGCATCATGATCACGACTCACACTGAGGATATGGAGTGTGACGATTCTGTGAGAGCTGTCACTGACTTTATTTACAGGCTCTGATAAATCATACAGTCCACATGTGCAGGTGGTGAGGATGATCCTCATGAGCTGACTGGAGAAGGTGCAGAGACTGAGCTGTCTCCAGAGTGAACACAGTGCGCCTGACAGAACAGTCGTGTCCACTGCAGCGAGTTCACACACAACAACCATGGAAACCAAAATTGTACTTGGTGAAATATGCAGAGTATCCATTGTTTAATGTTATTTGATTTAATCTTGGATTCTACCATTGATTATGATAACTGCATCAGTTAGTTACCAAACAGTCCGGCCCTCTCCACTGAGCTCCAGGGGAAACAATGTGATGATGACACAGGGCTGACTGAGTAAATACTGATGTAAGATTTGTGTTGGCTGATATTTTTACAACTGAAAGATGTTTATGGAATAATTATTACACTTCGCTACATGTGCAAATACAGAAGTGCAAGTATGTGAGTTACACTGCGGGTTTGAATGTAAATGACAATGTGGATCTATGAATTAAAAAACATATTTTAGAGCCTAGAAAATTGAGCACTAGAAAAAAAAAAAGTTACATGAAACATAATATGTTTATCTTTATCAGTCAATAAACTTCCACAGGACACATTTAGTACAGACACTAAACTGTTTGACCACAGCAACATGGAAGAACATTTTCATTATCCCTCTTTGTTAGTCTTGTGTTTAATGTCTTGTTTATCATGCAGGCTGGATTCTGTATTCTATTATTACATCATGATATAATTATATATTTTATGATGGTTTGGTAAAAGGCCTTCATGAACATAACACCTTTATAACATTAGGATTTTGTTTGTTCTGCTTGAAATCTGGTTATGATAAAGACATGTGGTGATTTTGGCATTAACAACACTGATATAAAAAAAAAAAACTTTCACAAAAATCACTTTTAAGAACATAAAGACTGTAGGTTGTTTATTCCATTAGAAAATACTAAACTCACCAGTTTCCTCAATGAAGACTGCATTACTTTCAGGTGTGACGACATCTGGTTTACTTCTCCATCCTCTGCAGGTGTATTTGCCTCCTCGTGAAATAACTCTGTTTGATTCATGAACATTGTCAGTAGGAAGAAGAGTTTTTTCAGGAGAGTGTGATGTTTCTCTGTACCAGTCATATCTGAAGCCATCAGGATCCTCCACTGAACATGTCAGTGTCACTCTGCCTCCCAGTGGTATGATCGTCCTGTCTGCTGTCAGTGTGACCGTACATCCACCTGCTGTTAAGAAAAACCATAGAACAAGAAAATAACTTGCAGACATAGACATGCAATTCTGACACCACAAACAGCTGCAAGTACAGAAAACACAAGAAAACTGAGACAGTAAGGACCATGAGTAGTCAAAGGCTGATACCCAATATCTGAAATAATATAATCAGACAATCAGTTTGTGAAATCTAAAATAAGCTTGCCAGCATCACTGGGGACTGGTCCAGATATTTGTCAGTCTTCGGTACCATCTGTATTTAGCAATGTTTTGAGTAGTTTGAATACATCATGTAGCATTTACTGCTAAACCAACCATCTCTACTGTATTGGATGAAGCTCCGAAAAGCTAGTGAGTGGACATTTGATCTTTGACGGCTAATTGGTGACATATTTTTTAGATTCTTCGTGCAGCATTGAAGTCAATCATAATTTCATTACTATGAGACAGCTTCTTGCAGCAAATCTCCTCAGATGATAATGTTGACAGAGCTGTGTGAGAGAGAAACTGTCAAAAAATCACAGACTGAGCCAGTCAAGTGTTTAAGTTTCAGGATCTGAAAACAAGATTGAGTTTATGTTCATAGATCGTACGAGCACAGTGCAAAACATGATCATATGGCTTATGAATAAGTAATACTGTTGTTGCTAATCTTGGTGATAGTGACAATAACTTCACAGAGCTGCTGGATTCAGTTAAGAGTGATTGTGATACTCATACATAGGAACTGTAGAGTAATAAAGTTTAAAGACACACAGGTACATTAACAGTTTCATTTCAGGATCAGGATCAGCTCTCCCTACTCAAACATGCAAACAAAAACTCAGATATACAAAGTGCTGGGGAGAAGTACACTACATTATTAAAATACGTGTGACTTAACTATTCTGCAGTGACTTGCTGATAGCTTAACGTCTTTTATATTTACATTGTAATCCAAGTCGTTAAATATTTCCCACATTTTTATAGCTCATTGCTGCAACTAGAAACAGTGTAGGGCCAAAATATTAAGAATGATTTAATTATAATTTTCATTTTAACATTGCTGCTCTTCTCTGTCCTCTTTTACTCTTCTAGCCCCGCTCCCCTTTTTTCTCTGATCCTGACTGCAGTGAAGGAACAAGAAGTCGTTGCATGCTTTTTAAGAAGTTGCCCTGTTAATACAACCTTCATCTGGACCAAAACCGACATTCGGCACTACCATATTTATTGTTTTGTTCTTTTGTTGTTGTTCTGCACAATCAGTACATACTGAAGATTTACTTAAAAAATATATATGAACCAAAACAGATTTTAATGAGCTGGATAATCTTCACAAATGTGATGTGACTTACTGTCTGATACTGTCAGAATGTCAGCATGTTGAAGAATGCTGCGTATGTTTGTTTCTGCCCTTCCACCTGTAGTCTCCACTGTGGGATTCAGAAACAGATGTAATACTGTGTTCATTCTGATTTGGAGGTTTGATTATTCTAGGTGTCTGCTATATTTAGAGTATGATAGCATTTTCATTTAGCTAATGTTCAGTTTTGTCTTGTTAGTAGTTTAGTTTTGTCTTTGTTTTATTTTATTTATTTATTTATTTATTTTTACCAGAGCAACAGACACATGCAGATTTATTTTGTTCTTTTTTTTTTGCTTGCTTGTTTTTGGAAAAATAAATCCCAAAAACCAAAGGAACATTCAACAGACACTGAATTTGATCATCAAGTTTGATTCTGACAACTTGCCACTAAATGATTTTTTCACAGCTACAATATTAGTAGCAGCATTGTCTAAGCTTTTCGAGATGAACAATCTCCAATTCCAGATAGTGATAAGTTAAACTGAACAGCATAAAGGAAGCATCCTCAAATCTTTGTTTCTGTTAACATGTTGAAGGTAAAACCAGTGGAACATTCTTGACATGATGAAGGACATTTGAACTTTTTTCTTTTTTGTTTTCAGAAAAGTGAGAGCTACTGGGCTGATATGACTAACAATCACTTTCCCTCCACACTGTGGGCATTGTTTAAGAACATAAAGACTGTAAGTTGTTTATTCCATTAGAAAATACTAAACTCACTAGTTTCCTCAATGAAGACTGCATCACTTTCAGGTGTGACAACATCTGGTTTACTTCTCCATCCTCTGCAGGTGTATTTGCCTCCTTGTGAGATAACTGTGTTTGATTCATAAACATCTTCTGCCTGAAGAAAAGTTCTTACAAAAGAGTGTGATGTTTCTCTGTACCAGTCATATCTGAAGCCAGCAGGATCCTCCACTGAACATGTCAGTGTCACTCTGCCTCCCAGTGGTATGATCGTCCTGTCTGCTGACAGTGTGACCATACGTCTACCTGCTGTTTAGAAAAACAATAACACAAGGAAATAACTTTAATAGACATGCAGTCAAAACTGTGTTTACATTTTTTCCATAACTCAATGAAACACTTATTGTTTCAATGAAGTGATTTGTTGAATAATTCTGACACCACAAACAGCTGCAAGCACAAAAAACCCAAGAAAACTGAGAAGAGTTGTTCACATCAACACATGTTTTAAATATGTTTCAAAACACATTTCGAGGGACCACTAGTAGTAAAAGGTTGATAGTATGTGTACGCAACATGTGAAATGATAAAAACAGGCAATACGTTTTTGTTATCTAAGATTAGCTTGCCAATCTCACAGTGCATTACTCGCTCTGAGCCACCTGCATCTTTCAGACAAAAACTGCCTGAAATTGAAGACTGTCTGTTAATTGATTGGCTAGTTGAAAACAAATGAAATCTTTGTTGTCGTTTGGCAGTTTTTTGCAGTTGTTTGAGTACTTTGAATAGTTCATGTAGCATTTACTGCAAAATCAAGAGAAAATCTCTGTTGGATAAAGATGGTGCAATGCAGCTAAAAGCTCAGAAAAGCTAGTAAATGGATATTTGATCCTTAAAGATTTTTAAGTGACAAATTATTTGGATTCTCTGTGCAGCATTTAAAACAATAATATATGTTCTTCATCACAGTGTTACAGCTACGTACCTTTAAATGACTGACAACCAAGTGACCACAGCTACTGTAAGCAGAAAGAAGAGCTTAGGTAGCCAGACTAAAAATACTTTTCAGAACTTCCTGCTATTATCTGAGTGAATCTCTGAGGTGGAGCTCCTGACATTGTCTTTTGTTGCTTTTTTGTTTTGTTTTGTTTGACTAATTGTTCACACAGTTGAAATGCCATGGCCTCTGGCTTCTAAGGTTTCAATGTGATCAGAATTAGGATGTTAAATGAATTAAATAAACGATCCAATGCATTCATTAAATGCTCAGTTAGTTAATTAATTGATTAACTAATAAAGCAATTAATAAATGAATCAATTATTTAACAGACTGGCTGAATTAATGTGAAATAGCAAGATGCGTTCATAGGTCGGTGCTTTTATTTTGAATTCTATTCTTGCACTGAATTACCGTAATAGCTACTGTATACAGGCACCATGAAATAACTTGAGGCGGGTCTCACCGGGGTTTGCGAACGGGAGGCGGACTTGACCGCAGTAAACAAAAGGAGTTGGAAGAAGTTGACATGTGGGAGTCATGAGGCGGAACAAAAGGTAAGACGCAGTCACAGTTATAAGTGAGGTGTCACTAATCTAAACGTGTCAATTCCTCCACGCCACTGAGGAAAACTTAAGACAAAAACCGCTCACGATGTAAACGGACCGTCGGGCCGTGCTAGCTAGCTACACTTACGTCTGATGTTAGCACAGTTTGTTTATGCTGTTAGCTCTTTGTTACTTTTACCGCTAACTCTGGTTGAGTGTGTCATTACACCGCCATGTAGCCGCCAAAAGTCTGCTGAGTCTCTCTGGTTGGACTGGACATCCTGCTGTACACTGTGGATTTAGCAAAACAGTTTTGCCAAATGTCTAACCAGTTTTTAGGCTAAATAATATTAACTGGTTAGCCTCATATTCGTGTCACTTTCATGCTTCTAAAGACAATTCACCAAATGTAATAGATAGTATTTAAATCCTTTCGAAATTTATTATTGAAAACCATTTATCCATATCAGTGCCGCCCATAATCACATCTGAAGTTAGACCAAAGTGAGCAAAATAATGTTAGCTTGAAAACTACATGTCTTATATAAGGCCAACATGAGCAGAACATTTATTTAATAATCCTCCTTTATTTATTTTTTACTTTTATAATTAACCAGTTTTTTGGTTCATAAAATGTCAGAAAATTGTGAACAATATGTTTCTCAAAACCCAAGATGGCGTCCCAAATGTCTTGTTATGTCCACAGTCAAAATATATTCAGTTTACTATTTACAGAAACCAGGAAATATTCACATTAGAAAAGCTGGAATCAGATAATTTTGACTTCTGTTCTACATCATAATAGCTCAGTGTAATAGTTGACAACTTATCATTTAATTGTTGCAGCTTTATCTTTATTATGGTGGTAATTTGTGGTAATTTTTGAGCCCATATTCCCATTATGCCATGTAATCAAAATACACATTTTGCAACATTTTAAGATTTAAGTTTTAAGATTGGGAAAGAGGAGTGCAAGATATTCTATAATGGGTTGTTTTACTGTAATACAATGACTTGGCCTGTAATGTAGCCTACTTTTATACACGGCTTGCCTGAGAAAATCTCTTCAGTTCAATTTTGTTTACCGTCATCATCATCATGTCAATACTAACTTAAAAGGGGTTTCCAAACTTTTCAACTTCAATGAAGCATTATGATGAAATTATATTGTTGCTGATAATTTAAGTAAATTAAATTTTAAGCAACATGATCATTTATGTTGCTCAGATTCTGAGTTACAATAACACTCGTAAATACAAATTGCTATTTTGTACTTCACCACTTCATTTACATGATAAATCAGATTGTAGATTCAGATTATTCACTGTCGATAGGCTATTACTCGTGTCATGTAACTAGTCAGATAGTGTTGTGGGTGGGACATTGAGTGCATAAGAGCCAGAGTAATGCATTCTTAGATAAATCAATTATTAGCAATACAGACACAAAGAATGCTGATACTGTGCTAAATATCAGTCCCAAAAATCAGTCTGTCACTTGGAGACAAAGTAGAGCCTTGCTTGGTTAAGATTATAAATGGCTTGTAGATGTTTTAAAGGTTAACATAAATGTTAGTTTTGTTGGTGTGTGTGTGTGTGTGTGTGTGTGTGTGTGTGTGTGTGTTTTATTTACGAAAGCATATGCATTGACATTATTACATCTCAAACATTTTTTGTTTAGGATATGACAGTTACTGATGCTGCTGCCATGCCGTCAGTGCTGGGATCCGAAAATCAAAAGTAAGTTTTACAAAAAGAGAAAAAGGTGGTGTTTTTTTTAGTAGTACTGTATCTTAGGGTATTTTCTTTTCATCATTTTTTTCAGTGTTTTAGTGATTGAATGATAAGGTGACAGTTAAGTTATAGGATAAGTATAGGATTTCACAGTCATGCCCACTTTCCAGAAAGAACACTTAAAGTGAAACTCGCTAAAATGCAACCTAGGCTTTTTTTGTGAATGTATGTGAGTCAAACCTTCATGTAAAAGCATAATTACGACGAAAGAGCAACTTTTAAGATTGACTGTATTTTTGTTTTCGCTTCAAACTCATTTTCAAAGGGAATGCATGGTGCACTTTTACGATAGCATCAAAATCGCCATTTTTAAAACAGTAAGCTACTGCTAATGTGAGTTGTTCAAAAACTTTCTTTTTAGTAAACTCTGTGTACACAATGTTCTCAATGCTTGTGTTCATGTGTAGAAACCCTGGTGATACTACGAGCAAAGTTTAATGTTGTGTCGAGCCTTCTTAGAGTTTTAAAAATAGAAATTTTGATTCTAGCATAAAAGTGCCCCGTGCACTCCCATTGAAAATGAATTTCAGCCGAAAACGAAAATACGGTCAATCTTAAAACTGCCTCTTTAATCGTAATTATGCTTTTACATGAAGGCTTTACTCATATACATTCACAAAAAAAGCCTAGGTTTCATTTTAGCAAGAGTTTCCCTTTAACAGTGAGACGGAATAGTGGAAATGAAATACGCTTTGAATGTGTCTACAGAATGTGCTTCTGGGGGGAAAAAAGGACCGCTGATGGTTAAATCAGTAAAATTATGAACTCATCGAATTAGTATTAACACTTGTAGGTTATTAACATATCACTTAAATTTGCAGGTCTCAGACATCTGGTCCATCTCCGCCGTGCGCCCTTTGGCCGGTGGACCTCAAGTTAACTCACTTGGACTGGAACCCTGAGGCAACCCTGATACACTTCCAGGGACAGTACCTTACCATATGTGAACTTGACTATAACATCCTGCAAGGAGAAATACAGAACATACCAAAGACTAAAGCTGCAGTGAATATCGGAGAGTTATGCCTTGTAGAGGATTTGGCTTCAGCCCGCTGGTACAGAGGAAGAGTTCAGAACCGGAGAGAGGACTTGTTTGATGTTTTCCTCATAGATCACGGTAATGTCTTGAGTGTAGACATCGCCAACATATCTTCCGTTTCAAGCGACCTGTTCATCCTACCTCCCAAGATAGTTTGTGGGTTTCTTGCAAATGTACTGCTGCGTTGTCCTCATTCTGTAGGCGAGGAGTACTTATCAAGCCTGATAGGAAGAAATGTCAGGGGTTATATCCAAGCCCTGCTTCCCCACAAAGTGCTCTTGTTGGAAACCCCTGACATCAACAACGACCTTGTCAGACATGGGTTTGGGAGGCATGTGGACACGGATACATTCCTCCTCTTGGTTGAGATGCTTGCTGAAGTTCCACTCAAACAAAATGTGGAGCCAGTTCCTGACTTGCTCATTGAAAAGCCATGGGGACAAGAATATTGCTTCAAACCATCATGTTCACTGGGATATGAAGACATTCTGTCATTCTGTGGGCCTCGATTGTGTTGTGGGACACGTGCTAAAGTGCGAGTAACTGCTGCTGTCAAACCTGGGCTGTTCTATTGTCAGATGGCCAGTATGCAAGCAGATCTTTGGCAAATGTCGCAGAAGCTGGCTGCAGTTTGTGAGCACAAAACCAAAGAACGCAATCAGAAGACTGTAGAAAACTTGGGTTTGCTGTGCTCCGTTAAAGGCAGAGATGGGAAATGGTACAGAGGTTTGGTGCAGTTTCTCCCAGTCAGTTCTCAAGTAAGAGTTTTGTTGATTGACTATGGATTCTATGAATCGGTCAAAGTTGAGAATGTCCACAGGTTGCCACCTGATTTTGTTTCAAAACCCATCATGGCATTCCCATGTTCGCTTTTTGCCCTGAATGATCAGGATGAGGCAGTCAAAGCTCAGCAGTTGAGTCTTCTAAAGGCAGGCTTGCTTGGAAGGGTGTTAGATGTGGAAATCAGAAGTTTTGACGAAGAACAGCATCTCTACTCTATCACAGTAATTGGTGCTGAAGACACAAAGCCCACTCAAGAGCTTCCTAAAGTCAATTTTGAGTCAGTTTTTAAAACAAAAGAATTGTCACCTCAGGGTGGCTATCTCTACCATGAGACAGTCATGTCTGAAGCATTGGGTAAAACACTGGAAGCAGAAGAGGTGCGGGTAGGCTCTGTCTTTGTGGGCTATGTCGAGCATGTTCAGAATCCACATCAATTCTGGATCCGAACACAAAAACGCAATGCTGACTTTGAGGAAATGATGACAAAAATGATGGATCACTTCAGTCAGGTGAAGCTGGAGGAAGACACACTATTGAATCCTGAGCTTGGGACACTGTGCTGTGCACTTTATGAGGAAGACATGCATTTCTACAGAGGTGTAGTGACAGACACTCTTGGGCATGGAGCTGAAGTTCTGTTTATTGATTTCGGGAACATTGAGAAAGTGCCATACATGTTAATCAAGAAGATACCTGAGGAATTTGCTAGCAAATCAGCATTTGCCTTCTGTTGTTCACTTGTCAATGTATTTCCTTTGGATGAAGTCTGGACCAGCACAACCTGTGGCTTTTTTAGAAGAGCTGTGTCAAACAAGGCATTGCTAGTCCATGTTGTCCAGAGGAGTAAAAACAAATTTGTTGTTGATCTCTGTGAGATGGGAAGTGACAGCAGTCAAACTATCACTGAGCTCATGATCTCTTCACTACAAGCTGAATACTGGAACAACATTCCCATAAAGACTCTGGTGCAAAATAACACAGATATGACAGACATAACAAGATGCACAAGATGTAGTGTGACATCAGACATCAATGGGAAGACAGAGCAACTGAAGGATTGTGAGGAAGAAGAGAAAACATGCAAAACTGGAACCGAGAAGGCCCAAACCCCTGTTCACTTTAAAGTATTAAACACCAAGCCTGGGTTTGAATTTGCTGTGCGTTGCTCTTACATCAACTCGCCATCAGATTTCTGGTGCCAGCCTCTTGATAAGGCTCCAGCTTTGGAGGAACTGATGGATAAAGTTCAGCAATATTACACAACCCACACAGTACCCCTCAAATTAGGTGATTCATGTTGTGTTGCCAAGTCACCTCAAGATGGAAGATGGTACAGGGCATTCATCACAGAAAAGCAGAAAGGTCATGCTAGAGTGATTTTTTTGGACTACGGCTATACCATCCAAGTCGAGGACCACAATCTTCAGGCAATAATGCCAGAATATGTGTATTTGGAAGGACAAGCTTTCAGATGTAGCCTTTACAACCTGATCGAACCTGCAGACCCCAAGAACTGTGGAAATTGGAGTCCAGAGGTGTGTAAATCACTGAGTGATTTTGTTTGCAACAGCACCTGTGGACTAAGATGTAAAGTTGTCTGTCAGTTGAATGTGAAAAACAAAGGGCTGTGCAATGTTGTGGACCTCTACAACACCCAAACCAAACAGAGCATAACAAATCAGCTCTTGAAGCAGGGCCTGGCAAGAGAAGTTACAATCTCAACAAAGCAACAGGCGATAGTGTTTCCAGAGTCCTTTGTCTTCTCTTCATATGATCTAAATCTTGGAAGTGAAGAAAACGTCTACATAACTCATGTAAGCAGTCAGTGGGAAGTTTACTGCCACCTTGAGAGAAACACTGACATCATCGCAGAGCTGGGAAACAAAATCTCAGAGGAGAGTGAGAAAATGATGAAAGCCAGTAGAAGAGCTGTTGTGAAGAAGCTGTGCCTGGCAAAATACTTGGATGGCAAATGGTACAGGGGCTTGGCGCATCCGGTTCAGTCACCTCTGCATCTCAATGTGTTTTTTGTGGATTATGGAAACACAAACATATCTGAGAAAACTCATGTCATGTTCATCCCCAGAGACTCTACTGATTTGTTGTACACACCAATGCAGGCTGTGAGATGTAGCCTTGCTTCAGTGTCCAAGGACGAGCTTTATACCGATGTCAAGAAATGGCTTGGTGATGCAGTCCTCAACAAGCAAGTGAAAGCCCTGATAGTTGGAAAGAATGAGGATGGTTCATTTGATGTTGAACTGTTTGATGGAGAAGTGAACGTTAATGAGAAGGTCAAGGAGCTCATTCTCAGTCTTTCACCTAAACCAAAGACAGATTTGAGTCTTGTTATGAGCAGCATGAGAAAGAAACCTGAAACTATCAGCACAAGAAACACAGAAAATTCAGTCAAGAGCAGGAGTCAGCCACAAGGGCATTCTCCAAATTCTGCCGCATCAAAAAACCAAAGGAGGACTCAAGTTGGTAGTGAACCACGAAAAAAGAAAGAAAACGCACAAACCTGTGTTCGAGGTAAAACTCAGAGTCAGAATCTCAAAGTACAACAGCAAAATAAGAACAATGCAAAGAGTTGTGTCCCTGAAAAACCTCCCAAAAACTCTCCAGTAAAACAACAAAGAGAGTCCCGCAACACAAACACAAAATCAGAGCGACTACAATGTACAGAGAAAACGGAGATCTCTCAGCTTTCATGTTTGCTGGACATGAAAGTGACCAAAGGTTCGAGGGCAATGTGTTTCGTCTCCCACATTGACTCAGTCAACAGATTTTTCCTTCAGCTGTCAGAGGATGAAGCAGCCATTTTGAAAATGGCTGAAGATCTCAACTCAGGTACCTTTGGAGATTCCATAAAGACAACCAAACATGTGAGAATCAATGACCTTGTGCTGGCTGAGTATGAGGAAGACGGCGCTCTTTATCGTTCTGTGGTGAAGGACTGTGAAGGAAGCTCCTGTTTCAGAGTTGAGTTTGTGGATTATGGCAACTCTGCAGTTATGGGGAAAGAGAAGATCTATGCCATTCCAAAGGAGTATCTCTCTCAGCCAAGATTTAGCATACCATGCTCCCTGTTGGACACAAGCACTTACCAAAATGATGCATCCTTTACTGATGCTGTAATGGGGCAGCCTCTCATGGTAGATTTTGTCTGTCAGTATGATAGTCATTGGGAAGTCAAGGTTGAGATTCTTGGTGGAGCACGTGGTCTTCCACCATTACTTGAAGCTGCTGTTGAAAGAGATGTGGACAACAAAAAGGAAGAGGAAGCTCTTACGAGTTCACCTGCAGCTGAAAAGGGAGTGAGATCCTGTGAACAGAATTACCAGCGAAAGGAAGTGAGTGAAAATGAAATGTCTAAAAACAAAAGAAAAAATCCTATTGCTGACGGTGAAAACGTGCTGAAACCACTATCTGTCACACTGTTGCCCAAACACACACTAACCCGCTGGGGCCGTAGAAGAACTCCTGCCAGAAACATGGATGCTTTTGTAAAAAATGAAAGGAAAACTGTGAAACGCTCTGTCAAAGCAAAGAGTGATTGTGCAGATACAATCATACCTATGACTATTCAAGCTAAAGACACAGAGAACTGTACAATTCTGTCGGTACTCACTAATGGTAGTTTTTACATCAGACTCAGTAGGACCCGTGAACAATTTTCAGCATTGGAAAATCGCATAGCTGACAACCTGCACAAGTGCAAGATGGTGGCTGAAGAGGATGTCAAACAAGACCTCAAGTGCTTAGTCGAGGTACACGGGGACAAGCAGTGGCACAGGGCTGTAGTTCAACATGTACACCATGGAAAATGTGAGGTCCGTCTCATAGATCATGGATCAGTTGAAGAAATTCCAATTTGCTCAATTAGACAACAGTGCAGAAACCTTAGAAAAATCCCAATCCTTGCAGTTTTGTGCGAGGTGAGCTGTTCTAGTTTCAGTGAGGAAGAGGGCGCTCACAATGTATGGTGTGAAACTCTCAAACCAATGATAGGCAATGAAGTCAAGCTGGTGTTTGTGTGTTATTCAGAGGCTGAAAAGCTTTGGAAGGTTGAGATGATCACGAACAGACTTTTCCTCAAACATCAAATCGCAGCCTCTCTGCAGCAGAATGAAGAGATGAACCCGTCACCTGCTGAAACCCGACATGAGAAAGCAGACCGATCCATCTCTGAGACAAGCCATCCTCAGCAGCTTGTCTTTGCTCCTGTTGATATAGACAAAGTGTACTCTGGCTTTGCTGCTGCAGTGACAACTCCCTTTGAGTTCAGTGTTGTTCTGGAGGACTCGCTTCTCATCATGACCAAAGTGTCTATAATGTTGGATGACCTGTCTAAGCAGCTGTCTCCTCTTCCTGAAGCCCATCTTGTCTCTGGCGCCTGCTGCCTGTTGAAATCAGACACCAAGAACAAATGGTGCAGGGCAGAAATTGTTCACTCCAACACCACAGTGATCCTAAACCTGGTGGATTATGGCCTTTATGAATGCATACCATATGAAAACTGCTCTAACCTTAGAAAACTTCCAGTGGAGATAATGAACCTGCCTAAAGTGACATACCCATGCATCCTGAGAGGGGTGAAGCCAGTAAGAGCAGATGGACAGTGGACTGATGAAGCAGCAGTCTTCTTCCAGCAGTGTTTGTACCAAAAGAACCTACAGATCTTCTTCAGAGAGTTTGAGTCAAACACACACTGGAAGGTGGACATTCTGGCTGATGACGTTCATGTTGCCAAGGAGTTGGTGGATGCTGGACACGCCAGTTACGTCGACATCATGCTAGGACTGAGGTATGCTCTTATCACTTTGTATCAGGGCCCCGCCTAAGAAGTTTTTTTTATTTTTTTTTATTCGATTAATCTGTTATTTTATTTAGTACTTAACTTAATATAACAACACATTTACCCAAAACAACATTTTAAAACTTGTCATTTATAAATAGGTGACCAGAGCTCATAAGCAGACTAAACCGGGTCAGTAGTGGGGCATGTTATTCAGCATGAATAAATGGTACAAAGGGAACACAACAGAAATTTTACTGTGTGGTGTTAAGTTTCACTTTCAGTGCAATTCAGTCTTGTCCTCCAGTTCAAAAGCATAACAATGATTTGCCTCATTGTGATTGTTTACTGTTGTTATTAATCTGTTGATTAGGACAGACATCACTTGCAGGACCAGCATGCCAGTTGCATTACATATAGCAGCTTCGTCTTACAGCAAACTAATCACTGGGGATTCCCGACATTTCACACACTTGGACCGGGAAGTGTTACTCCCATGCTTCAAGTGGTCAAGCGTGGCGGTAGAACTGCTTACATCCTCCATGTTGCATAAGCTGTACTTGCAAAATGAAAAGTCTGTTATTATCCATTTGCTTTTAAGCCGATGGAAAGTCTGGTGAACTCATCAAAACATTTCTGGAGCTTCACAACAAAACAGCATTGCAGCGTTCTCTCGAACAACTCAAGTAGCTGGGGACTTTAAAACAAAACATAAAACTTAAAAACAACATGAAAAAAAAATACATAAAATGGCTCAATGCTACGGAAGCCGAGAACGGCCATGGATTTTTCTTCTTTTTTTATGCACTATTATCTTGTGATAAGGACTTTTTCACATGGAGATAACTAAATAAATTAATTTGTTATCGCAACAAAACAATCTTTGTTATACCGAGATAAGGAAATAATAAGTCATTATCACGAGATAACAGTGCATAAAAAAAAGAAGACAAATCCGTGGCCGTTCTCGGCTTCCGTACAATGCAGCTTTTCCAGGGTAATTTAAGTCCCTGAGTGCCCTGACAAATATTTTACCACCTTGATGTGATTATGAAAACGTTTTTATTTTTGTGTGATCTTGTCCTTTCAATACAATTTTTATTGAAGCAACTTTGAGTCAACCCTCCGTCTCTTATTTTTCACATGTAATTTGAAAGCTATAACAAAATATATTTGGAGATAAGTGAAACAGTATAAAATTAAGTCAGACCTCATTATGAATACCAGTGTTAGACCTAATTGTCTTAAAAAGGTTATGAATTAAAAAATGGGATTAAATTGGGGGGAAAAAAGTGTTTAAATCAGTGAAAAACTTCCTCTTAGATTTTTATTACCAAAATCATGTTATTGGCTCTTCTCACCACCAGAGGACGCTCTAGCACTGTAAACTGCAGCAGTGACTTCTTCAAAAGGAATTTAAGCTATTCATTTAAGATATTAAATCTTTTTAAGTCTTTTTTAAGTCTTTTTTTTTTTTGCTGCAGAGACAGGAAACATATGTGATCTTATGTCTGATACATTCAGGTTCCAGGAACAGAGCGCCTGTAAAACTGCACTTCCTTGCCCTGAAAGTGAGGAAGAGTGTCATCAGGAAGATGAAGCTTCTGACAAGAAGTCCGGTCCTTCTGCTGAGTCTACTGATGAAGAGATGTCACTCAGCGTTGCATCTGGATCTAATCACTGTAAGAAAAATAGTCAGACACATTTCTATATGTTGATTACTTCAAACTGCCAGTCACTGGCTTCCATTATGTTCAAAATGTAGGGCTGTTCCTTAAATCACAACAGTAAAATATATATTTATAGAACATGTTTTATTTAAATGTGAATGAAGAAATGAATTTAGTTAAAAGGACATTTGCTACCAATGAGGATTTTCCGTCATCATGAATACAGATACTGACAAGTCACTTAGATAGAGGAAGTACTGAATACTTATTCAGTCCTAGTTTTGATCAACTTTAAACTCCACAGCTTGATTTGGAAAATTGCCGGCAGGTGTTTCACTTTTTTTGTTTTCTTCTGTCACAGGTTTTCTGATGTGATGACAGTGTGGTTGAATCTCTAAAATGCACAGCGTGGCTCTCCAGATAACCCAGCGTATGGTTAAACCAAGTGATGTGCTGATTGTAAGATGTTTTGACTGAACATCAAAACATCTCAAAAGTTTAAGTGAGACCTGCAGCTCAACATACGTAAGAATGTGATTTATTTACACTTAAAACCAGAGATATTACTTATTATGTTAGCATGTAAACTAACTTGTTTTGGAGGAAATTTTTTATTTTGTTATGTTGACTTAAATCGAGTACCTTTCTGAAGTGTTATGAGGTCAACAGCATGATGCCATTTTTGTTAGAGCACAGAAATCTGCATTCATGAAGAGTTCAGTATTTTTAGTCTTCTCTTCTGATTGAAATGAGGTGTTCACCTCAGAAGGGTCATTACATTAATAAGTTACATGTGTTGACGGATGTTCAGTTTGTTTTGTGTATCTGTGCTTTATGGGTTTTTTTGTAAAAATCGGACGTTAAGACCTGCATTTTTTGTTATGATGAAGTGAGATAAAGTTGCCAAGCAGACACTTTGATTAATTTTACGGTATTAAGCTTTTAAAAAAACATTTCTAAATAGGTCTTTGTTAATTTTGAGTTGTTGTGCAAAACATTATTTTCTAGATAAATAATAAAAAGAAGGAAATACCTGTTAATGATGGTTTAGTTTGAACCTTTTATAGTTAGTACCTAAATTGTGTTGAATACATTTTAAGTGAAATGAGGCCTTTCCGGGTGGAAATTTTAAAAGAAATTTGATACCTATTTTGTTCTCATATGATTGGTTCTTTTAGCTGCTGGGTTCATGATGGCTGTGGGAAAACTGAAATGGAGAAGAGTATTTATCCTTGTGGGTGCCTAATTCATTCCTGCAGATTACTGCAAAATCCACATCAAGTCCTGATGTTGCCCCTCCTGAAATTTCTGTTTGTGTTCTACCTCTGGAGAGCGCTGTTGAGCCAGGACTGATTCAGAGAAAGTGTTGGAAGCTTATCCTGCATCCTTTAACAAGTGTGCAACCAGTAATGATTGGCTGTTTATAATGAAGTGTAGTTGTTTACTCTGTGGATGGAAAACTGAAAGTACTCTGTGAGGAACAATAAGTGGCGTTCTAATAATACAAAAAAAAAAAAAAAAAAGAGCTATTTGGCTGTCATTAATTTCCTGAAGTGTAAACAGACTACTCAAAATGAGCTAGGGATATTGGGATATTTGAGTGTATATCTTGATTGTTTATTGTGTGCCATATCTTGATATTTATTCCATGTTGTGTGACTGTTTTTCTTCCCCAAAAATAATGTGACACATTCCTCTCTTGATGTGTTGTTTGTGTGAATGGCGGGATCACAAACAAAACCACGTCCCTTCAGATAATCTTAACAGAAACCCTTCATTTTATTTCAGCTTTGCAGAGAGTCATCTTGGTAATTTCGGCATAAATTACTAAAATGTTGGCAGACCATACATACTTGATCCATGTTGTCAGTTATGCAAATGAGCAAAGAGATATGAAATGTCACAAATATATTCAGGCAATTAGTACAGTCTCGGGTGTCTTGCTGAGAAAACTCTGACATGAGTGAGTTGCGTGTCTGTCAGTAATGTGTATGTACATGAAAAAGTTATTGTCAGAAGTGGGATTCGAACCCACGCCTCCAGGGGAGACTGCGACCTGAACGCAGCGCCTTAGACCGCTCGGCCATCCTGACGATACGGTTCGAATCGACGGATTACGATATATTCACTATCAAGTCGCCATTTTTGTTTTCATTGTGTTGATTTCCGTGAGGGTGACGTAACATTTCAATTGCTCTAACCGTGCAGGACTGAGGAGGACGTTGAGGCGTGATACACTATTCATTTTAATACGGTGACGCACATGCGACAGTGTTAACGTTAAGCTTCTTCCGCCGAGTCCATCATTATAAAGATACGGATAGGTGTCGCCAGCTGCAATAAAAGGAACATCAGACTTACTAGGTTTAACCGGCGCTGAACATATTTTAATGTTTAAAAACGTGTGCGCAACATGCGGTCGTTCACTTCCGGGTCAGTGGTAAAAACAAGTCACTCTTAGAGACGCGGGTAAATATGAAACATCCGAAGATAAGTAATACAGATTCTCTTCTAAGAGGTGGAGTTCGCTTAGAACGCTGATGGATGACAGATAATCATTTCACTATGCACATTTCACTACTGTCGTTTTTGAAACAAATAAAAAAATCAGCATGTGTTGTTTCTGTGTCAAAAACAAACAAACTTCCAGAGAAGTAATTTTTGCATAAATTACTATATTGTCACTATTAAATACATATTTGATCCAAGTTATCAGCTGTGCAAACGAGCAAAGAGAAACAAAATGTCACCGTTACATTCAGGGGAAAAGCATAGCTCCAAATGTTTGGCTGAGAGAACTCGGTCGGTCAAAGTGAGCTGCCCCGTCCCTTACATGTATGTTAATGAAAAAGTTGCTGTCGGGAGTGGGATTCGAACCCACGTCTCCGGGGGAGACTGCGACGTCCAACATTTCACCATGTTGGAGAATGACGGCCAATCAAATCCGCGGCTCCAACATTCCTCCACCAATCGCCTTAGCCCAGCTCCAACATTTGACCAATCACGACGGAGAAATGTTGGACGGAGCCGAGCGTAATCCGAGCGAAGCCGAGAAGATTTGCGGTAACCTTCGTCGTTTCCCAAGCGGAGTTTGAGGCGAGTGACAGACAACAAGTCGGACAGTCGGTAATTTCACCCGTTGTGTTAAATTATATGACCGACTGAATGACTGGGGGCACAAGGCGATGGAGTGGACGTCCCGCCTGAGGAAGTTTGCCTGCAGGTGAAGCAAACAGACCAGCTCCCAGGCAGAAGAAGTAGTTTGCCCTCTGTCAGATGGTAAGAGTATATTCAGTATAATCACTGTGTACAGTATCTTGTATTCATTCTTATTTACTCTCCCAATACTCATACACATTATAATTTGTATAAAATGCAATAAAGGCCACGTTCCTATGAGCTGATAAACATGTCATGAACAAATGATTTGCATTAGATCTGTGTGACGACACAAATGAAAATCAGTGATTTAATCTGTGGTTGATTCGATCAAATGTGCAACTGTTTACAGACCCAAGTCACGAGTTCCCCAGCCAGCATTGCTGTCTTAGTAAGTCACAATACAACTCATTTCAAACACAGTTAAAGTATATGTGTTTCTGTCCATATTTTTCTCAAGATTATTAAGAGTATAAAAGAAGAAACACTCAAATCAGAAATGACACCTGAAAGCTAAATAATAGTGTTTCATGTAGAGCAGCTATATGAAGTAACAACGTAAGTTTTGGACTGGAGGAGCTGCCAGGTGTTGCTCTAGACACAAAAACAAGGGAGCTCACAAAAGGGAGGTTTGCAGCTACCAACATACAGATGTGCCAGAGGCTCGACATCTTTGGAGTCCTCTCATCTCCACCTGAACCGCTTCATACCAGGTTTGTGTCTTTCTGACATGTTGGTTGATGTGCTGTATAATCCAAGAGTATTTCATAATTCTCCATAGGTGGAACCAGGACCGTGGTGGTGCTGCCCTGTCGAATATCCCAGACGACCCCACGGTGGTTGACCTGGAGGTCCCTCAGCGCCTTAGACTGCTCGGCCATCCTGACATTATGGGTTGGAGATCTGAATTACACAATTGTTAATTAAAGCCTAATTAAACACTAATTTCTGTTGTATCTTAACAGGTTTAGACTAGAATATAGTTCTATTGTGGTCGATCGACTGACATGCACAATTGTAAGGTGACATCGCTCTAACATTTCAGAACACTGAGGAGGACGTTGAAGCTTGTTACAGTATTAATTTTAATACGGAGGCGCACATGTGACAATGTTAACCAACAACGACCAATCGTCATGGTAAATTCTCTCCAGCTTCTGGCATTCGACCAATCATAGAAGAGAAATGTCGCAGCTTCAAATACAGGTGTGGCGCACAACATGTTGCTCACTTCTGAGTTAGTGGTAAAAACACTCATTCTCAGAGACGCGTTTGAAAAATTAAACATCTGCCGAGAAGGAACACTAATTATATTCTAAGAGATGGAATTTAATTAAAAACAGTGATGGCAGATCTGCACAATTAAAATCAAAAAGGTCAACTAACTGAAATGTAACTGTCAGAAAGTAAATGCAGCAGTGGAAGAGATAAATGGGTAAGTTTAAACTAAATGGAAATACTCATGTACAAAAAAAAAGTTAAAGACCAGAGCGTCTGCATATAATCACCAATGCACAGATCAAATCAATGTACACTCACATTGACAAAAGACCACACATCCAGCCCGCACTGCTGAAAAATCTGTATTTATTAATGATTTACAAAAGGCTAAACATGAAACCATTTAAATGATTCAGTTCATTTTGAAACCTAGAAAGGAGTAGTAGTAGTAGTAGTTGTTGTTGTCGTCGTTGTTGTGGGGGAAGAGGAGACACGTCTGTAGAGTTTTTACAGGTCAGTTATAATAACAGCATCTTATCTTGTAGAATCAGTTTTAGTGGAGGCTCCTGGAGAGAAAAATAAAAATAAATCCACACACAGGATGGAGTCACTCAAACAAACTGCAGGAGAGAGATAAACATTTGAAACGTCACTAGTATTAAATCGTGTTTTGTTTTGTTCACACCGGGGGTTTGAAGTGCGTTCCTTTTCTACATCAGCACAGCAGCAGTGGTGGTGAATGTGATCATGGAAATTGTGTGTATATATATATTTGTACAATCACAATTCTGTCACCCTGAATCCAGTCCTAAAAAAAAACAAAACAAAACAAAAACAAACATCTGGATTGCCCCGAAACCACAGCTGGTGTAAAAACAGAACACTTCTCTGTCTCTAATGCAGAAAGACACAGATTATCACCACAGTACGAGTGGTCCCAAATGTAATCCACTCCTCAGAACAGTTTGCAGATACATATTTTAATATTGAAAAACAAGTTTTTGTGCAAGTATGTTTTTTTTTTTTTTTCCACAAGGTTTGAAATAAATATCTGAGAAGCAAACAAAGACTCAAGGAGTAGTTTTAATTTATTTTTCTATAGTGAAAACCAACATTAATCACATTGTGAGTGAAAGAAATCCTTTTTCCGGCTTGAATTTTGCAAAACAATCAATCAAATGAATCTCACACAACTCTTCAAAAAATGACTATTTGATTTAAAACAAAGTAAAATTAGAGATACCTCAGATTGGGGCGAAACATTTAAAAACTTGACTCCACTGACAGTGAGGGGCAGCGGGGACACAGTCCAGTTTTAGCAGAACTTCCTGTTGGATTATCTATTAAATCACATTAGTTTTGCAGTTTTTAGTAGCCTGGCAGGTTTCTACAGTAGTAAAAGAGTGAGACAGTTGTGGACCCGAATATTTACAGTAATGTTGTGCACTTAAAGATCCTTCTCTGGACTGTTTGGTCCTCCTCTGGAGAACCTTTCAGAGTTTATCTAAAACATCACAAAAAAAAAAGAAAAATCCCATGCTTTTCTGCTACGGAATGAAATAACAGTGTTTCCACTCACTGAGAATTGAATTAAAAAAAAACAAGAAAATAAAAATAAAGATTGGTCTGGAGCTCAAACGTGGGCATTTCTGCTGGCAAGAAAGAATTAAAAGTGTGAAAACAACAGGATGCACAAAAAGAGCATAAAATAACACAATAAAATTGTTCATATTTCAGTGAGCTATTTAAAAAAAAAACGACAAACTTCTCTCCATCCCTCGCCCCAAGAACCATTTTATAAACAAAAATATATCCCCCTTTGTCCTGTGATTCTCAATTTCTCACTAGATACAATTCAAACTTTTTTTACAGTGCTTTATCATTATATATCTTTGACAGACCTTAACGAGGGGGAAGAAAGTTTTAAGCCATAAATGTCTCTCCTATTGCAACGATATAGCTACGTCAAAAAGTGAATGGTCCAGTTATTCAATGATTAAAATAAAAAAAAGAAAGGGGGGGGGGGGGGGGGGGGGGGGACA